>VMDR010017442.1:0-20107 GCA_007922815.1 Macrotus californicus
CAAAACCTTATATGGAAACGCAAAAGGCCCCAAATAGCAGCAGCCATCCTGAGAAAGAAGAATAAAATTGAAGGAATCATGCTGCCTGACATTAAACTGAACTATAAGGTCATAATAATCAAAAGAACATAGTACTGACATAAAAACAGACACACAGATCATTGGATCAGAATAGAGAACCCAGAAATAAGCCCACACATTTGTAGTTAATTAATATTTGACACCATACAATGGGCTGAAGATAGTTTATTCAATAAATGATGTTGGGAAAATTGGACAGATACATGCAGAAAAATGAAACTAGACCACTTTCTTATGCCACACACAAGAAGGAGTTCAAAATGGATTAAAGACTTAAATGTTAGAGCTGAAACCATAAAAATCCTAGAAGAAAACATAGGCAATAAAATCTTGGGCATTGCTCATCTCAAATCTTATCTAATATATCTCCTCAGTCAAGGAAAACAAAAGAAAAAGTAATAAATAGGACCACAGTAAACTAAAACCTTTTTGCACAGCAAAAGAAACCACCAACAAAATAAAAAGACAACCCAGTGAATCAGAGAACATATTCACCAATACATTTTAAAAGGGATTAATATGCAAAATTTATAAAGAACTTATAAAATTCAACACTAAAAAAAATTCCAATTAAAAAATGGGCAAAGGACTTGAATAGACACTTCTCCAAAGAAACCATACAGGCAGCCAATAGACATATGAAAAGATACTTAAAGTCACTACTCATTGGAGAAATGCAAATTAAAACCACAATGAGATATCATCTTACACCTGTCAGAATGCCTATCATCAATAAATCTACAAACAACAAGTGCTGGTGAGGATGTGGAGAAAGGGAAGCCCTTTTGCACTGTTGGTGGGAATGCAGATTGGTGCAGCCACTGTGGAGAGCAGAGTGGAGATACTTCAAAAAATTAAAAATGGATCTGCCTTTTAACCCTGTGATCCCACATCCAGGAATATATTCAAAGGAACCTGAAACACTAATTTGAAAGAACATAAGCACCCCTATGTACATTGCAGTGTTATTTACAATCACCAAAATATAGAAGCCACCCAAGTGTCCATCAGTAGGTGAATGAATAAAACAACTATGGGACATTTACAGAGTGGAATACTATGTGACCATAAAAAAGAATAAAATATTACCTTTTGTGACAGCATGGATGAACCTGGAGAATATTATGCTAGACAAATTAAGCCAGTCAAGGAAAGACAAATACCATATGATTTCACTCATACGTGGAATCTAGTGAACATACTGAACTGACAAGTGAAACAGAAACAGACTCATAGGGAGCAGAATGACAGCTGGGGGCAGGGAATTGTGGGGTGGAGAACTTGAGCGAAAAGGAAAAAGGACTTGTGGACATGGACAACAGTGTGGTGAATGTAAGGGGGAGGGGGTATAATAACGGGACCAATGGTAATGGATAAAATACAATAAAAAATAAATTAAAAACATAATTCCCATTCCTCCCTTCCTCAAATACCATTCTCCAATAAGAGAAATTAGGGATTCTGAGATATGTGGCAGATTTAAGGGCTGAGACAGAAATATACAGGATGAGCCTAAAGTATCTTGTAGTGTCAGAAAGAAAGGAAGTGTTAAAACAAAACAGAAAACCAATAGGGTTATGTCAGAGGCACACAGGAGCCAAGTAAAGAACTTCCAATGGCCAAAGCTGAACAATTTGGGCAACAAAATAAATAACATGTATCAGAATATAACCCAGCGTATAACTCCAAATACTTGAGTTTATATTGATGTAAAAAATGAATAAATAAATGAACAAGAATGGACAAATCTCCCATACAGAAGAATTATAAACAATGCATGTAGTTACTCTCCCCTCAAAGAGACAGATCATAATTCCTCACTCATGTTAGTGTGGGAGGGACTGACTTCCCTTTAAAGAGTATAGCGTGGAAAGGAGGGAATAATTGTACAGCAGGGAAGCAACAAACACTACCTCAGCCATGTGATCAAGTTTAACATCTTCAGTGAAAGGTTGTATCAATAGCATGTGCACTTGATACGATGTGATAAGAACGGCACTTTACAAACTCTGTAGTCTCCAATAAACCCATAATTCCAACTTAATTATGAGAAAAAAACACCAGACAAACCCAAATTGAGAAACCTGCTATTCTATACCTGACCAGAACTCTTGTAAAGTGCCAAAGCTGTCAAAAACAAGGAATATTTGGGAAATTGTTATAGTGTAGAGGGTTCTAAGGAGTCATAATTATCAAAGGTAACGTTCCATTCTTGATGGGTTCCTCAAACAGCAAAAGGACATTAGGTAAAAACTAATAAATCAGAATAAGGTTTGGACTTTAGTTAGCAATAGTGAATCAATATTGCTTAATTAGTTTTGACAAATATACTGATGCTAAAGTTTATCTCTGCTCTAGAACATAAATTATTTACTAAGGTCTATACAATCCATGATATATTAACATTAAGACCACATATTCAACCCCTCAGAAATTTAATAAATGCAGTAAACTATCAAAAAATATTTGATCTCTTATTTCTTTCAGAGTCCTATTTCTCATTTCCTCATGGTCCAATCTTTACAGGCCAAGACCATTCAAAAATACCCCTAACCCATAGTCATTTGTATCTTGACTGGTTAAGCTGAGCTGTTGGTAGTCAGACCAAATTTTCTTCTGTAGATCTTTGTGTAAGCTGGAGTGATTAGCTTTGTGAAATGGCTCTGGTCCTTCACTGTATCTCTCTGTATCTTGGTTAACAAAAGAGATGCAGTCCTGGGGCTGATTCTAGAACCCATGTCAAAAATAAGGAAAGAGAGAAATGACTCCAAGCAAAACGTCCCGGAGTTTTCTTCACAGCAAATTCCCTAAAGAAGGGTAGAAAAACTCATTCCCAAGAGGATATTTTTATCATAAGAAGGAATCATGGATTTTTGAAGTTAGAAAAAGCTATGGACAAGACCCTTAGACAAGATGTGAAAACCAAGCCCCAGAGAGATTAAATGACTTTCCCAAGGTCATAGTTTTTGTTAGACTCCAAAAGGAACTAATACATCTTTCTAAAATAACATGCTTATTTCAGTCTTTTACCTCCTTAGCAAATTTAATCTTTTCCATACAGCTGTTGAGATAACCTAGTAATCATACAAGCTAAATCAACACAAGGGACATATCTCAGAAAATGCCCCCAAACTGCCTCCCTTTTCATTATTGAAAACCATGAGATGAAAGTCTTTAATAACTCACTGCACAAGAGGACCATTACTGTCAGCCTATACCACTCAGCCATATATTATAGCCTTTTACGTCTTCACACAAAATTGCTTTGAAATTTACATTTGCTATAAAGGATTCAAGTCCATCACTATTAATTTTCTTCTACAAATTATGTTTAATTATCACCTCTTTCCACCTAGAAAGAAACCCCTCTTGTACTCCTGTCTCCATGTAGCTCTCAAGAAGAGTTTCCCAGGCATGAATCTTTGATCATGATTTTACATCCCTTACCTGCCCTCCTTCCTGAAGCTCACACAGCCACTTAGAGATATGGAAATGAACAGTATCCCAGGCTCCACATTTCCTGCATACATATGGAATCTGGTCTCTTTAAGCAGGGGAAAAAAGGTATAACATTTTCCAGCTTTAGCCTATGGGCAATTAGGCTAGAAACACTTCACTTTAAGATTCAAAGCAGCTGTGAAAGTCCATCCATGATTGATGGCTTAACAGCACATATTTTGCCTCTACTTAGAGAAATTTCTTGGAGATTCAGCTACCTTTCTGATGCTGAAAGAATCATCTTTATTATCTCCCTCAGTTTTGGAGCCTTAGAATAAACTAGTTTATAAGAAATAAAGAGAGAGAAATCCCAAAATTATATTTTATTATTTTTTCATTTATGTTCTATGTTCCCTTAGTACATATTATATAAATAGCATGTCTTTGGAGTCAGAAACATCAGCAGTCAAATGATAACTCTACCAAAAATGTATGAAACTTCAGGCAAATCACTTACCTCTGAGTCCCTGTTCTCTCAAATTTAAACATAAGCTATTTTAAGTTTAACTAAGATTAGTATGTATTATGTGTGGCATTCAAGGAATTCAAAAGTTAATTGTCTTCTACTTCCAGATTCAATGAAGTAATAGTTTTGCCTATAATCTTTTGTCTACAACTGATCCAAACTCAACTGAAACTAGCTTAAGCAGAAAGGGAATTACTGACTCACATAACTAGGAAGTCCTGGCAAGTCTCTGGCTTTAGACATAGCTGGAATGAGCTTCCAGAAAATGCCGTCATGGCTCTCGATTCTAGCTCTGCTTGTAGGTGTTCTGAACATAAGCACTGAACAATTGCTGGGCAAAATAGCCAGTTTGTTAAAGATTTTTTAGCTCCCTCTCTTAGCATTCCCTCAGCCAAGAAAATTGTTTCCTGCTATCTATATATCAAGTTCAGGGAAGATTCTAATTTTCCTTGCTTGAATCATGTGCCCATCTCTAACCCAATCAACTGTGACTATGGGGAAGGGACTACTCAGTTTGGCCAACCTCGATTAGGACCTACCACTGTGGCAGAGAGCAAAGTACCATGATTTATATTCTTATCAGGATTATACAATGTGTGGGATCCTGAAGAAATCAGAAGAATTACTATTTAAAATAATACTGAAGTGAAAACAATGAAAAATAAGTAAATTAAAATTTTAGATTCCACTATGCATTGTTGTCAGTCAACAAATAAGTATTTAGCTTTTTTCATAGCGAGACTTTTCTTTTTCCTCCATTTAAATTGTCCTCTTCAGGGATCCACAAAATACAGCCCACAGACCAAATGTGGCCCACTGTTTTGTAAATAAAGTTTTATTGAAACACTCATTTCTTAATGAATCATCTACAGTTGTTTGTGCATCACAACGTCAGGATTGGGCAGTCACAACAGAGTTCATATAGACTGCAAAGCTTAAAATGATTACTATCTAGCTCTGTTCAGAAAAAGCTGGCCAACTCCTGGTCTTCGCTACAACAACAAAGACAATGAGAGAGAGGCAGGGAAAAAAAAATGCTTACTTAGAATATTTGCTTGAAATAAAATGGAAATATCGATGACAAATTTTAATATAGTTTGCATCCACAATCTGTTAGTAATAGAAGTGTTTTAGAAGTTAGAAAAATATACCTTGCCAAAAGTGTCCTCCACAGAGTGCATGTTTAATGCATATTTTTAATACATATTTAACGGCATAACCAATCACTAAATTCACTCAAGCTTCTATATTAGGAGCCATGATGATCCATCCTTTACCTTTACCCTTACACTCCACCAGGAAATCCTCTTAGCTCTACCTTCAAAACATATTCTGAGCACTTCTACTTCCCTTGATGTTTCAGCTTCCTCCCTAGTGCAAGCTAATATCAGTGTTTCTAGACCGATGTAATAGTTTTCTAACTGGCCTCCCCATTTCTATTCTTACTCATTTACACTCTAGAATTCCCCTCAACAGCTAAGAGGGGTGCTGTTAAAAATAAATCAGGTAATGTCGCTTCCTTCCCTAAAGCCCTCCAATGGCTTCCCATTTTGCTTAGACCGAAATCCAACTTGTTTTTCCTTGGACTACAAGTCACTACATGAACTTGCCCTTGCTTACCTCTCTCTCAACCTCAACCAGATTCCCTCTAACCCCCTCTCCGCAGTCTAGCAGGGAAAGACTTCTTTGGTTCCTTAAATATATCATGTTCATTCCCATTTAGGATTTTTCCCTGTCCCTCCCTCTGCCTACAACTTTCTGCTCCCATCCTCACATGGCTGGCCAATTTTGCCTAGTACTTCAGGAATCAATTCAAAGATCACTGTTCATTGGATTAGAAGGTATTTCCCCATAACTTTCATAGAACATATAATATGGTATTAAAAGTGATATTCTATGTTCTATCTGGTTACCACGTGCGTTACGGGATTTACATTATGTGTAAGTACAAAGTAATTGACATCTCCAAACTTACTGTTTATGGCATTATCTATTTGTTAATAGCCTGACTTCCTAATGTGGTCTAGGTGTTGACTGAAGTGATATGAACACAATGACATATGCTAGGCGAATGAGTCTTTTAGTGAGATGTAGCAATACACTGTTTATATATTTCTTATTTTCATAGACTTTGACTACTTGTTTTATAATTAGTTCCACTGCATCTATTTAGTTCAATTATTAAAGAGGTGTTTGAGCTTGTTGAAGTTAACAATCATTCACTAAAATAGTTTTAACATGGATGAAGACTAAGAAAATAAACTCTACACTCTGTATAGATAATTCAATGAAAGTAGGTATTTTCACATAGGAGCTGTTTACTTCAGGTAAGTCAGGTGGAAATTAGCATCATCATTATAACCATCATCATCATCATTAAAACATCAAATCTCATGATTTTTGGTACAGGAGGCATTTTGATTTTCTGTTGCAGGGCATAGAGTTTTGACCCTGAATATGACCTTGGTCCACTGGGGTACTAGCACTGCATAATACAAGCTTTTCCTACACTGCGACTGACCCCAGCTGGTTCATAGTTATTCTGAACATCCATAAGTCCAGACCAATGTATTAATGCAGATAAAAACTAATATTTAATCCATACCCTTCAGGTATAGTTCTTCAGCCAAGTACTAGCCACCTTACTGATTATTTCAACCCCATATTTTTTCCACAAAGATAGTTTGAGGATTTGGTCAAATATCATTTTTAAAAAGTCCAGGTATAATATTTTTACATTCTTGACCTGTCGAGGCAGGTTTTCCCTTACTTCAGTAAGTTTGATAAATTTAGCCTTGCTTAGGCCACAGTTTTTCTAGTGGTCCTTTGGGAAGTGGCAGTCAAAATATCCAGCTCAAGAGGTATCAACCCACTTATTTTCTGGCACCTTGCTGTATATACTGAGGATTTAATGGTGACTAAAGGTGACACAGTCCATGTAATTCTGTGAGGGAGAAACATATTAATCAAATAACTATAGATATATAAATTTAGATTGTGATTGCACTATAAGGGAAAGTTACAAGGTGATGTGAGCACAAATAACCAGATAATGTGACACTTTTAGGGAGAATAAGGAGGCTGCATTGAGTAAGCAATGTTTGATTTGCTATTTTAAGGATGTCTTGCCTAGGCAGACATGGAGAAGAAAATCGTAAAAGAAAAAGAAAGGAGGGAAAAAGAATAAATACAGAAGAAGCGTTGGAGCAATAAAAATGGAGAGGGAGGGGGCTGAGGAAAACCGGAAGGGGAATGAAAAGGAGGCCAAAGAAATGAGAGGGAGGGAAGAGAGGGGAAGTCTGAGAGCTATCTAGGCATACAGAAAACCTGTGACAACAACTGAAAAAAAAAATCCCCTTATCCTGGAACAGAGAGCAAAGAGGAAGCAACAAGAGGTCAGTAAGGGCAGCATACAGGCATAATGGCCAGAAAAGATGGTGCAGTCTAACCTTTATCACTAGGGTATGAGAGTGTCTGTTTCATCATAGTATTGCTAACATTATTACTATGTTTTCATCTCTGCTAATTTGATAGATGAAAAACATCCCATTAGTTCAATTTTTAATCCTTTGTTTACTGAACTTAAGAAGAAAAGGCAATTTAATGTTTTTTATTTCCTCCATTATAACTTATCTCTTTGTATTCTTGGCCTCAATGTATTCACCGAGACTCCTATTTTCTTATCAATTTGAGCAAGATATTGTACATATTAACTGATATTAGTCCTTCAGCCTAATTTTTACAAATAGTCCTCCTACTTTGTTGTTGGCTTTTAATCTTTGTGTTGTTTTGTAGATAAAGAACTTTATTTTTATGAATTAATGCCACAAATATTTTGATTTGTGATTTCTGCTCTGTTTTTCTGCTCAGAGCCTTTCTTAATCCTAAAGACTTAAATAATCACCTAAATGTTTTGAAGACTGTTATGATTTGGATTTCTATAGTTAAATATTGAAATATTTAGTAATTATTTTGGAGCACAGCATCTGTTAAGGATCTAAATGTACATTTACTTGATAATTTTTAAAAAATTTTTGCAGAGCCATTTGTGGACTATTCTTTCTTGTTCTCTCTCTATAGTTTGATACCTCTTTTACCATATTTTGCTTTTTTCAAACACTAGAGTCTGTTACACAGCCACCTATTCTATTTTATTTGTCTGTTTACCCTTGGCTTATACTGATTTAATTATAAGATCTTTACACTAAGTTTTAATATCCGGTGGCAGCCTGTTCCAGCTCCTACCTAGTTATTCCTTTAGAATAACAGTACCAATTTCTGAAAACACAAAATTTTTGAAGTCTTAATTTGGACTGTGTTAACAGATTCACCTTCTAATATTGGAATGCCATCCTAGACACTCTGTGCACCACATAAAGCATTTAACCTGCTAATTTGGGCTTCGAGAACTATAACCGGAAATACTAAATTCCAAATTGAGGTCAGATTTCACCTCTCTCAGCATCTACTTGAGGATTTTTGATTTCTGCTTTCTCAAATGTAACATGGTGGTTCCTGTACAGCCCATGAACTTATCTCAAGAATAAAATAAGAATGAAAAAGTTTTGTGGGCAAGAGGCCAAGCTTGATCCTAGAGTCTGGAGCTAGGTTAGACCTTCCTGTGGGTGGCTGTGACTGGGCCACAGTTAAACACCCCTCCTGCTTTATCATTATTGCCCTCCACTCTTTACCTGGCCTCTTCAGCCTAAAACTACCCAATTTTCAGGGTCACGTTTTGCCATTAATATAGTGAAAGCAAATAACTCAATGCTAGAGAATACCACAGTTAAACCCTGCTGTAAGTCAAGAGCCTTAAAAACAAACAAGACAAAATTAAAGCCTTCCTCATCCCCCAAAAGCTTAGATTAGAGGATCTTGAGTTTTCTTTAGGAGTGGAGAGAGAAAAATGAAGTTGATTCCCTGCGTGTTCATCATGTGTAAAGGAAGGAGCCTTTGGTCCCAAGAGCTAAAATAAGTATAAAAAGAGGAACAGGAGTGGACCCTTTAAAATCTAGCTCCCCCTCCCTGCAGGGGAAGGAGAGGATGGATTTCAATGAGGATGAAAATCCCCACACTTTCTGAGGTGCCTTCTCCCCCAGCCGGAGCACCATTTGCCCTCCGGAGGTCCAGCTGGAAGGGAAAGGCAGATCCCAGGGGGGCCTCCCTGAGGGCACAGGCACCCCTGCTATTCTGAGGCTGGGCTCCAGGTTGTCACACACCTCAGCAAACCCCAACAAGTTAATTTGTAATCTTAGGGGGAAAATGATGGTCACACTGTGTCTGTCACTGAGCACTCCCCCAGCCAGTTTAAACAGCTGATTAGTTAGCGCCACTGAAATCGATCCGCATCAGTTCCACCTGCATGCACCCACCAGGAACCACTTTATTGTAAATCAATCACTCTGAAAACATCTCACAAAGGGGCCAGGCTTTGCTAACAAGCCGTCAATTCCTGCTGCCTGTTGGCAGCACCCAGCAAATGAGGAGTGCAACCAACATTTATTTAAAAATTATCTTTTCAGGTTCATTTGAGCCTGGGCAGGGAGTGAAGTAGGGATGGGCTGGGGCTTCCTAATGCAGCATGTGCACAAGGCTGTGGAGCTGCCTCCCAGGAAGGCCCTCCATTTTAAAAAATGGGCAAATGGCCCTGGCTGGGTAGATCAGTTGGTTAGAGTGTCATCCCAATATGCCAATATTGCGGGTTCAATCCCCAGTCAGAGCACATACAAGAAACAACCAATAAATGCATAAATAAGTGAACAGCAAATCCATGTTTCTCTCTCTTGCTCTGACTTTCTCTCTCTCTCTCTCTCTCTCTCTCTCTTTTTCCCATTTCCTCTCTCTCTAAAACTCAATTTTAAAAACTGTTTTAAATGGGCAAAAGATTTAAATGGACATTTTGCAAAAGAAAATATGTGGATGGAGGGCCATAAGCACATGAAAAAGTAAGTGCTCAACATCACTTTTCATCTTGGAAATGTAAATTAAAACCTCAGCAAGGTACCTCTCCCTCCACCAGAATCACTAAAATTAAAAGACTGACAACACCCAATGTCGGTAATGATGTAGAGCAAAATGAACTTTCAAACATTAGCAAATGTGTGAAATGAGATGAATACTTCAGAAAAAAGAGGTGCAATTTCATATAAAAATTAAACATATACCTTCACCAACAATTCTACTCCTGTATATTTATCAGAGAGAAATGAAAAAAAATTATCCACACAAAGACTTGTACACAAATATTCGTAGCAGCTTCATTCACAATAGTCAAAATCTGAAAACAGCCCAGGTGTTCATCAACTGGTAAATGGATAAACAAAGTGTGGTATATCCATGCATAGGGGATACTACTCAGTAATAAAAAGGAATGAACAACTGATAATGAACATGGGCAAATCTCAAAATACTGAGGGAAGGAAGCTTACACAAAAGGGTGCCTACTCGATGATTTCATGTGCATGACGTTTTAGAGCAACAACACTGATCTATGTTGGGGGACAAGCAGTCATAATAGTGTTTGTCTCTGGGAGAATGATGTGGAGGATTGACTGGAGTGTGGCTTGAGAGAATTTTTTGGAGAGATGATCTTGTTGTATAACTTGACATGGGCTCAGATTACTTAGGTGTACACATATGTCAACATTCAGTGAAGGGTCCATTTAATATTCCTACATTATATTGCATGCAAGCTTTCCATCAAAGCTAAAAAGAGAGAATTATAAATACTAAATTTAATTAATAATATATTTGCTGAATTATTTGGCATGAAATGTGTATCAAGATCTGCAATTTACTTTAAAATGCACTTAAAGAGACACAAGAGTTCTGGTCAAGATGGAGGTATAAGAAAAAACACTTCACTTCCTCACACAACCCAAAGAAGGATAACAACCAATTTAAAAACAAAGAACAAACAGAAGTGCCAGAAAATCATTTGCACAGAAGTCCAAAAACCAAGGAGTTAAAGAAACATTCATCCAGACTGGTGGGAAGGGCGGAGAAGGGCAGCCGGGGCAGAGAGGACATGCTGCAGGGCAAGGCGGCAGACCGTGTGGACAATCCCACATCTGAGCACAGATAAGCCAGGAGGGATGAGACAGACTGCAGAACCCAGAGTTTCAGCACAGGGAAACTAAAGACTCAAAACCCCTGGCTATAAAAAAATTTGTAGGGGTTGTAGTGGCGGGAAAACTCCCAGTCTCACAGGAGAGTCCGTTGGAGAGGCCCACAGGGTCCTAAAACATACACAAACCCACCCACCTCCAAATCAGCACCTGGAAGGGCACAATCCACTTGCAGGAAGTGAGGGAAGTGATGGAAAGTGGGACAAGACGTGAACAAGTGGCATTGTTCCCTCTCTGACCCCTGCCCCACAGACAGCACCCCAAAGCAGCAAAGTGGGTTTTCCTGCCCCAGCCAATACCTAAGGCTCCACCTCTTACCACATAACAGATGCACCAAGACAAACAAATATGGCCCAAATGAAAGAACAGGTCAAAACTCCAGAAAAAGAACAAAGTGACAAGGAGATAGCCAACCTATCAGATGCAGAGTTCAAAACACTGGTAATCAGGATGCTCACAGAATTGATTGAGCTCAGTTGCAAGATGGAGGAAGAAATGAAGGCTACACAACATGGAATAAAGGACAATATACAAGGGACCAACAGTGAAGGGAAGGAGACCAGGACTCAAATCAACAGTTTGGAGCAGAAGGAAGAAATAAGCATCCAACTAGAACAGAATGAAGAAACAAGAATTCAAAAAAATGAGGAGAGGCTTAGGAACCTCTGAGACAACTTCAAATGTTCCAACACCTGAATCATAGGGCTGCCAGAAGGAGAAGAGGAATAGCAAGAAATTAAAAACTTATTTGAACAAATAATGAAAGAAACCTTCCCCAATGTAGCAAAGGCAATAGACTTCCAGGAAGTCCAGAAAGCCCAGAGAGCCCCAAAGAAATTGGACCCAAGGAAGAACACACCAAGGCACATCGTAATTATATTACCCAAGATTAAAGATGAGAGAATCTTAAAAGCAGTGGGAGAAAAGGAGATAGTTACCTACAAAGGAGTGCCCATAAGTCTATCAGCTGATTTCTCAAAAGAAACCTTGCAGGCAAGAAGGGGCTGGAAAGAAGTATTTGAAGTCATGAAAGGCAAGGATCTACATCCAAAATTACTCTATTCAGCAAAGTTATCATTTAGAATGGAAGGGCAGATAAAGTGCTTCCCAGATAAGGTCAAGTTCAAGGAGTTCATCATCACCAAGCCCTTATTATATGAAATGTTAAAGGGACTTATCTAAGAAACAGAAGAAGATAAAAAAACTATGAATAGTAAAATGACAAGAAACTCATAACTATCAACAACTGAACCTAAAAAACAAAAACAAATACTAAGCAAACAACTAGAACAGGAACAGAATGGAAATCTCATGGAGGGTTATCAGTGGGGAGAGGGAGGGCAAGAATGGGGGTAAAAGGTAAAGAAAATAAGCATAATAGGCAGGCACAAAATAGATAGGCAGAGGTTAAGCATAGTATAAGAAATGGAGAAGCCAGAGAACTTATATGTACAACCCATGGACATGAACTAAGGGGGAGAGAGAAATGCTGGAGGGTGGGGGCAGTGTGCAGAGAGCAAGGGGATAAAGGGGAGAAAAAATTGGGACAACTGTAATAACACAATCAATAAAATACACTTAGAAAGAAGAACCCACAAAGAAATAAATAAAATGCACTGAAAAATAAAATGAATCAATAACTAAATGCAAGAATAGGCAGATTGACAGATATGGCATAAAGCAAGTCTAATAAAATCTAAGTAAGTGTGGGAAGGTAGTTCACTGTAAAATCCTTTCAACTTTTCTGTATGTTGGAAATTTCTCATAATACAATGTTGAGTGTGAGGCGCGGAGGGTGGAGGGGGGGAAGAGTGACGAGATAAAGGATCTACCTTACCTGTTCAGCATTAATAGTACACAGAGGCTTTGTGTCCTGGGTGTCCCCTGAGTTTCTAACTCAATCTTTGTCCTACCCATCGACTAGATACAACAATTACATTTTGACTGTCCAGAAGACAAACCTGCCAGGAACACACTCCTCGGTGAAAGATGTGCAAGGAATATTGTAATTGGTTTCCAAGAGACTTGTGCTAAACATATTCAACTCTTTTTTAGCTAAAGAGATGGGACAAAGGCATTTTGTCTTGAGATAGTTCCCTGCTACCTTTGTGGTTTCTATCTGAATCTCGGTACGTGAGCAGGAAAGCTGGGGAGAATGGCTCCCATTCTGGGTCCTGGAGAGCTCTATTGTTTGTGTTTGGTTTGAAGGCACGAAGGTAACAACCTGATCTTGCCAAGGATGGTCCAGACAGCTTCACACAGGCACAGCTCGACTCATTTGCTGACAGATGATTGCATTGTCAGCGCTGCATGGTTCAAGGTAATTGTGTCGTGATGACTCCCTCGGAAACCCTGCATCAGAAGGCAAAACTCCGGGAGCAGTTAGAGCAGTGGGGAGGCGTAGATTTGGACTGCTCAGGAAAGCAGGTGAATGCCTGTGGCCCATCGATTTCAGTGGGGGCTTGTGGAGGCACAGATGGGAGAACCTGTTTGAAGTCACTGGGGAGACAGTTATGGTAATGAAGCTACATAAGGTAATGGTTACAAGATAACATGGTTAGAAGGAACTGCGGATTGTTGAGGACTTGGCAATGGAGGTGGAACAGGATTTAAGAAGGCAAGTAGGTGTGTTGAAGTACCGGTACTGATACAGGAGTTTAGTGCCCAGCTGCTAAATTTAGCTTCGCCTGGGTTCAAGCCCCAGCTGGCCACTTACTAGCTCTGTGACCAGGGGCAGATTACTCCAACTGTCCAGGCCTCTGCTTTACCCAATTTGAAAAATGATTTAAATAGTTTTAGCCCATATATGGTTGTTGTGAGGGTTGTGACAAAGGTAAAAAGATGAGAATAATGCTGGGTGTGTGATGGCATCATGTAAATGTTTATTGTGACTCCAGGCCAACTCCCCGCCCCCTCCAGGCTGCGGGTGGTCTTAGTGATAGTAATACAGCATCAGGTTTCAAATACTACTCGCTGCTGCTTGGCTACTGTCTGCCTCCATTGGCGATGGAGGTTCCTGTTCTGGGCACGGGCCGGGCCGTAACTGATCGCAGTAAGCACTATAAATGCAAGACGTGAGCGAGTCTGTTTTAGACTGAGTGAGTACTTCCTGAAGATTTTGTTAGAGAATTAAGGCATGGTGTCCCTACACTCTGGGTGGTTGCCTAACATTTCAGGCCTTACCTTCCTCTTCTTAGAATAGAATGATAAGTACACACATGTGTATGCACATACTCATAAGCATGCTTGAATGTATGTGTTTGTGCATGTGCACAGTCACACAACATGATTAAATCAATCAGAATCTTCGTGGGCTCTTTTTGGAACCATGACCTCATTCATACCTTTAATATTTTCTCCCAATAAATGTCTGTGCTATAAGCAGAAACTCTACACAGAAAGTGGGGAAGGATATGGTAACCCTATAGGAACAACAACAACAAAAAGATGGAAAATTGGCAAAGGTAGACATCTGGGTTCTTGGCTGGAAGCGAGGGCTAGGACATCAAATGCCTGAGGCTGGGCTCATACGAGGCAAACGTGGAGAGAAATGTGCAAAGAAAGAGATAGTGGGAGCCACCAAAACACGTGTAGGGATCTTCTCCCCTCAGTGCCCACTGCTAAGTTCTGTGCTGCCCTTTTTCAGACTTCAGGTGCATTCTGAGTCCTACTCTGCAAGCTGCTGGGGCTCAATAAGTGTATGTTGAATGCATGAATGAATCAAAGGAGCTGATCTAACTGGGAACACACTTTAATGTTGATCATAGAAAAAGGACGTGGGTTCACATACTTGCCCACAGTAGAGAAAGCAATTCAATTACCAACACTAACAGACAATAAACTCAGGCTAAAACATGGCAATTTTATGAGACACTTGGCTGCAGCTACTTGGCCTTTTCTTTTCTTGGTTCCTTTTTTCCCTTTCTACCCCCTATTGGCTGTTTGTAAGCACCACAGCGTGGAATCCAGCTTTTATCTTTTTTCCTGAATATCCTTGTCACGGTGTGGACTATGGAAAGCCTAAGTTGCCTGATTAATCATTTGTTTTCCTCTTTCTTTCACATGCAGTTGAATAACTCATATGGTCTGCAGGCTGAGAAATTTTGGCAAACACTGCACTCACAATGAATGGGAACTTGTTGAGAAAGGGGAAATCGAGTCGGGAAGAGGTTTAAAGTACTGAAAAGACCAGAATTTGTCCTGACTCCCTGGTGGCTGAGTAGGTCAGAGAATAAATGTAACCTTGATATTTTCTGGGTCCCTGTGAACAGAGCAGAGGTATTCAGACCAGAGGATTAGCTAGGCTGTTAGTTAACACATTGAAAATGCCTTCATAATTTTCCCTGCAGGAGGTTGGAGAAGGGACAGGGAAGAGGGATTAGTTGAGAGGAAAAAGAACAATGACAAGAGAAAGATGATGATTTTTGGAAGCAAAGAGAGAGGACAAAGTCAGACGCACATTGGAATCTATCTTTTGGATGACAGAGGGTAGGCTGGGGGTTTGATCTGTACTTAGTCCCCAAAGCTCAGAGCTGCACAGCAACCTCTATTATGCCAGAGAGACTCATATTGGTCACCAACCAAGGGCAAGAGAGGACGAGGGCAGTGGGAGAGAAGAATTACAGAAGAGGGATGAGGGCACACAGGGCAGGGGCTGCAGTGGGGGGAAGGGGAGCACTCTCTGTCCCTCGTTTGTGAATATAAAGACAAGTCATCAAACCCGTGGCAGGCTGCAGTGATGAGAAAGATACATAATATGATAAAGCTTGGTAGCAGGCATGTGTGATTGAACAGACCAATGAAGAGATAACATTTGAAAGCTTTACTGCTTGGAAAGCTGTTAGCAAGCTGGTGTCCCCTTCATCATGTTTAATTTTACTTTTACTACCCTTCATTTGCTTTGACGGGTTGATGTTGCCATGGTGCGGTTGGAATTCTCATAAAAGTGCTGTTACCCTTTCAAGATGGCCATTTTTTTCTAGGGTTTATACCACATTTTATAGTTATGTCAGAAGGTTTACTTGGTTTATGAATTCTCCAAGCTCCAAGATTGCTCTCAGAAAACTCCGGGTTGCCTTCGGTTCTTGCCGTTTAATTTGTGCTCTTTTAACAACAGTCACATCTTTGGATGATGTCCCGATTTAATTAGAAATGCATCTTATGGTTCGTGCAAGTAAACAAAGGGCACACAGAGAAACTTAAAGCCCCTTTTCTAAGTTACATGCCCCTAAATACATGTAACTATCTATATGCTACTGAATATTGCACTTGATGCATAAAATGGTCATAAAAAACATAATTGACCAACTCTGAAATCTAATGATTAATATGTAACCGTATAACTTGATGACTCCTTTATTTCCTTTCGAACAATTTAAGGCTGGTAAACTGTATAATAGGAGAATATTTGTTATTAAATTCTATTGAGGATCCTAGACTATAGCTTATGACTCAGCCTCTGAGTAGGTCTTCAACTTTATGTATTATTACAGTCTATTCGCTTATTGAAGGCAATTTAATTAACCACCATATCTACGTCTAACAAATTTAAGGAAGCAGAGAACTTCAGGGCACTGAATACTACCACATGTGAGAGGCAACCCGAACTGAAGGAGCGAAAAGCAGCAGGTAATTGCAAGACAAAGTGCCAAGATGTGTTACATAACCTCATTTTAGTGAATCAGAATGTGGTTTTGAGTAAATAGTTGAGGTGAGACATTGGAAGTGTATTGTTCCAAAATCTATCTTTCAGGGTATCCTCGCCTATAAAAAGTCAGTCCATTCTTCCACATTGCCCTGAAAGATTTGAAATGTGGGCACGGCTTTGAGAAGTGGCTAGTACCCATCTGTGTCCGTTTGCCGTGGCTGCTTGACCAATGGCCACAAACTTAATGGCTTAAACAATGCAAGTTGATTATCTTAGGGTTCTGGAGGTCCGAAGTCCGCAGCGGGTCTCGCTGGGTTAAAATCGCAGGGTCGGCAGGTCAGCGTTCCTTGGAAGACTCTGAGGAGGAGAGTTTCCTCACCGTTTCCAACTACAGCTCCCCTCCGTTCCTTGGGCTGTGGCCCCTTCCTTTCATCTTCAAGGTCAGTAATGTCCCATGTCTCTGACAATTTTTCACAGTCACGTTTCTGCTTTTTGTTTCCTGTTTCCCTCATTCACTTTTAAGGACCCTTATGATTTCATTGAACCCACCCAGAAAACCCAGGAAAATCTCTCTATTTTTAAGGCCAGCCGATTAGCAAACTCAGTCCCATCTGCAACTTTAATTCCTCTTTGCTATGTACAGTAACATATTTACAGGTTCAGTAGATTAGGATGTGGGCGTATTTGGGGGGCCTTCACTCTACCTACCCCACCATCCACTGAAGATAGCGAACCTGTCAGAGGACCCACTGGAGCAGCAGGGAAAAGACTCTCACATTAAATTGGAGTTGGACTAACTGATCGGAAGTCAACTTTCCAGCACGGAGATTATGTAACACTTTAACATTGTATCAGGAACTGAATTTCTCTGACATTAGCTTCCCCACTGGTAAAACGGGCGCAATAACATTTTACTAGAGTTTTAAAGGCTTCAGAGTATTTAATTACATATCCATAAAGTGCTTATTTAACCTTTCTCTGAGTATTTTACATTTTAATAGCTTTGAATTTTACTATAAAAAATAACACTGCATTATATATCCCTAATAGCTCAGTTATTTTCCTATGATGATTTCTAAACTTCAATCATACAGGGTCCAAGGGTGTAAACATCTTCAAGGATCTTGGTACTTTCCAAAAAAGCAGCATAGATGCAAGTGTATATCCTAGAGGAAGCACAGACAGGGCAAATGAACCTGACTATGCTTAGTCCCTCTCAGTTCCTGAGGCCTGTCATGATATGGTTAATGACACATTTGTATGTACGTCATGACCGCTAAATGCAAAGGAATCGCTTTTTATGGTGCTCGACCAAAGAAACTTCAGAAGGGAATAAGCCTGTTGGAGTTACATAGAAAAATGGTCTAAAATGTCAAAGTCCAGTGTGGCTTACAAAGCCCCCCATGCTATTCATCATGTGGTCACTCTTTAGTCACATAGCTCCCCGTAACAGACCAACGTTAAATTCTAACCTCTGTGTGAAACATGGTTCACTTGGACCAATGTACATTTGTGCCAGAAGTGTACATTTAATACATTTATTAAACCAGTATTTATTGTCAATTTGTTGAATAAGTCAACTATGTGTCGTGCCCTGTTCTAGGCTCTTGTGATATACGTAGCAGTAAACCAAACATTTCAGCCTTCACGGGGCTTCCGTTCCCATAGAGCAGATGTGGCTACTATTAAGTACTACTGGTCGATGAAAGCTTTCTTAGGACAAAGCTAGTTGGAGTAACCTGGGTATTTTATGTGGCGTAAATAAGGCTGGAGAACCCAGGTGGATAATGTAGTTTTAAATTACCTCCTACCCATGTCCATTGTCCCAGCCATCTTTTTAGCTGAAAGTAGTGATGTTGATTATTTTAATCTACTCAGCATCGCCTCTTTCAGGAACATGCTCCTCCCACATCACGTGTGGTTCTTGTGGGACTGGCAATCATAAGTCTTTTCCTTGACTACAGGGATAAGATGATAATTTAAGTCGAGCTAATCAGAATCTCTCTCCTATAAATTTGAATATTGGCTTAATCAGAGAAGACACACAGGAATGTAAGGCACTTGGTGCCATACTGCAATGTGGAGGGGCCCCAAAAGGACAAAACCACTGCTACAGGCCCTGTAGCAGTGCCTTGAGCCTTGGTTCCTTCTCTTCCAGGTACCTAGTTATTCTCCTCTTCCTTTTCGTCTGTGAGTCCCATTATTCTTCTAACAAATTCCCTTCTTCCTCACACTATTGTTTTGAGCTTGATCTAGGCAGTCAGTTTCTGTTGCTTAGAACAGAGAGCCCTGACAGATAGAAGCCAGATATAATCAGCTGGCCATATTGATTAAAAAAAAATCCAGTGAGGTGTTAATTAGTACTTCTTTTGAGGAACTCAAAATAAAACCATATAAAAATGAAGAGTAGGGAGCTTAGTCTCCATCTAATGCAAACTTCTTGTTTCTCAGGTAAGAAAATTTGGACCCAATGTGGGGAATTGATTTACCCAAGTTGCCACAGGGATTTGTTGGTAAATTCAATACAGTTTTATATACTTAGGTCATACCAGCATCAACATAATTTAGTTTACCAACTAAACTATCAGAGTTATTATTGTAAATTCTGAGAGAAATAATATAACAGTATAATTTTAACCATTATACAGGAAAGAGTCTGTTTTTAAGTAGTAACAACAATGAAATCACACATGGGTAGGGAGTAGTAGAAGTGAGGGGGGCACCTATAACCGATGATCATGTTCTTTGTGGGATGATACTTTTGCTGTGTATATTAGGAAAGAGGACACTCAATTAGACCCTGATCTCTAATTATCATATGGGGACTGGTCAAGTCCTAGAACCCCACTGTTCTGTAGCACATGACTTCTAAAATGACCCTCAGTGATTCCCATGGCCTAGTATTTACACCCTTGTAAAATCTCCCCTTGAGTGTCAAGTGATTAACTTGGTGCCTTATGTCTAACTGATGGAATGTGATAAGGTGATGTGATGTCAATTCCCTGATTAAAATGACAAAAGATGTGACTTTATCTTGCTAGCAGACACTCTGGCTGGCTGGCCTGGAAAAAACAAGCTGCCATTTGGAGAGGCCATGTGACAAAGAACTTAAGGTAGCCTATAGCCAGCAGCCAGCAAGAACCTCAGGCCCTTAGTCCAACAGTTTTAAGCATAAATGGTAGGTAGAAAATAGACAGGGGGAGGTTAAGAATAATATAGGAAATGTAGAAGCCAAAGAACTCATATATATGACCCATGGACATGAACTAAAGAAGGGGAGTGGGGGGG
>VMDR010017443.1:0-20105 GCA_007922815.1 Macrotus californicus
GGTGTTGAAGAGGTTTTTCTCTTGCTAACATTTCTTATTTTATGTGCTAGTTAAATTTCAGTTAATTGGACTATCAAGCAAGTTCTATAAGGCTAAATTTTCCCATTTCACTCAGAGAGTACAATTATGGAGAACTCTCTCATTTGATGGACCCCGTAGTTCAACAGTCTGCCACGTTGCTAAGACAGTAATCTCACCTAATCTTTCCTGTTTTCATTGCTCGTTTAAAACTTGAGTCCTTCCAAGCAGGTACAGTTAAGAATTTCTACTGTTTCTATGGTTTTTAAACATTTAAAAATAAAAAGCTATTATCCTTGTAGACATTTTTCAGAATTACAAAATAGATTAAAAAATAAAACTCACATTATCCAGAAATAAACAAATGCTTATGGGATAAAGTTCTTCCATTTGTCCCTTTGTCTGCACAGACATATTTTTAAAATATGATTGGTGTTTTAATTTCATCTGTAGTTTTAAATATTGCTCTTTCACTTCAGATATCACAAATTTCCTATGCTCTTAAATCTTCCTTGGAAATACAAATTTTTAATTCTAGATGTGCCCAAGTTTAACTTGTTTTGTATTGCTTCACATATTTCCACTATGTAGTAGGTGGGGATATAGTATTAAAAGCTAATTGCAAATCCTAGCTTGGCTACTTCCAAGCTAAGTGACCTTAATTACCTGTTTTTCCCCTTGCATTTCCTTATGATTGTGCAGAACAAGGAGGGTAATAATGGTTGCCACAAGGTAGAGTTTTGGAGAGATGAAATGAACCAAATAAAGCAAGTCTGGCAAAGGAAGTAGGCTCAGAGAGTTACGGACATGCAGGCAGGGCTGGGATAAATGCCCTTGTGTAAAAGTCTCAGTGTGTCTGACCTGTTTGGGTTAATTTTAAAGAGAAGAATTCCTTAGGCAGAGAAGTTTTTTGTGACTCTTGAGACATGTTGCCAATTTGCTGATGCCTAGACGAACTGATTCCCTTAAGCACAGAATGGTCTTCCCATGATGTCAGCATTCCAGTGTTAAATCTTACCTAATTTTCTGTAAAAATGTGGTCTTAATTTATATTTTTTGGTAGCTAGTGAATTTAGTAATTAGCTTTTTGTTTTACCTTTAAGGATTAAAGAACTTGAAACTTGGAACTACTTTATCACAAATGATATTTTAGATCTAGACTTATTACATACAAATAAATACATCGATTTTATCTTGAGCCAGTTTTCACGTGAAAGAGGTGTTAAATGAAGACAAAAATGAACAAAGTATTGTTAGGCCTCATATCTAACCCAGCCGGTTTACATTGCAGCAATTGGCTGAATTTGCAGGATTTATGGGCTACAGATGGTAGTGGGATTGAATTTTTTAGATTTATGCTATCTTTATGGAAATTTAGATTTATTCATATTATATCAGATTTGATGACAAACCTACCTGCTTCGAATACCTGAAAGTGGACAAATTAGCTGCTGTGAGAGACATTTTCTCATCATTTGTAGAAAATTGTATGTTACTCTGTGGGACAGAATATAACAATAGATGAAATGTTACCTGGATTTAGAGGCAGATCTGGGTTTAGACAATATGTTCCATCCAAGCCCAGTAACTATAATATAAAATTTTTTGCTATGGTCAATTCAAAAGTATTTTACACAGGAAATCTTGAAATATGCCAGTAGGCAGCCCAAAGGTCCTTACTTGGTTAGTAATAAGCCGGCAGAGGTAATCAAGAGACTTGTAGAACACATTTACTCATCAGGATGTAATATCACAGTAGACACCTGGTTCACTGATATAAATCTTATCTCCGACTCAAAAAAGAAGTGACTCTCATATGTAGGTACTGTGTGTAAGACTAAACTGCAGCTACCCCCTGAATTTGTGTCTTCTGAAAACAGCCCCGAAAAATCCAACTTAATTGCTTTTGATTCAGATTGCACACTCGTATCTTATATATCCAAACAGGGAAAAAACATAATTTTAGTTTCAAGTATGCATTTCGATGATGGAATAAATTTAGATTTGCAAAAGCCTGACAAATAAAATGTTACAACCAGATGAAGTCAGTTGTTGACACTGTGGACCAAATGACAGACACACATAATTGGGCCCGGAACACCAGAAGATGGCCTGTGGTTATATTCTACACAGTTGTAAATATTGCAGAAGTAAGTACTCAAACTATGCATATGCTGAACAGCAATGTGAAAATAAGGCACAGATTATTTTTTAGAAATCTTACAACGCAGTTAATGTCAGAACAAATAAAAAAAAAAAAAGCATAAGCCTCCACAGGTGTGCATAAGCCTTTACACCTGAAAGTTCATCAGTTTCAAATGCAAATTGAAGGAAATTCTACCCATGACATAGATAGAGCTCCCTCGACCAGCAGAAAAAGAAAACGATGTGTTAGGTGCTATGCATCCAAAACAAGTCACTTAGCAAAATATTTTTGCAAGTGTTGTGGAAAGTATTTATGCCTCCAGCACAGCGGTATTGTTTGCGTGACTGTTACAAACGTTTTGCAAAGCCAGCTATTGAAGAGTCTGATCAATTAATGTTAAAGACATTTTTTGGTTGTTTTTTAGGAATGTCCTTGTTTCTGTTATTTGAAAAAAAGTTTTATTCTTTATGTTTTTATATTTCCTTGTTTAGTAATTTATAGATTGCAGCTGAAAATAAAAAATTATCTATTGTGTAAATATGAATGCAAATTTGCATTGCTTAAATTTTTTTCACATTTCTGTACATAATAGTACTGAATGTATCTCGGATACACACGATCGTCTACACTGTAATTTTTTTGACTGCAACTTCTGCAGGGTTAATAATGTCTGATTCTCTTTGCTCCCTTGCTAGATTAGCTAATTATGCAGACAAATCCAACCGTCACTTCCCTATCTGAACCTTTAGCAGCATTGGGTATAATGGTTCATTTCCTCCTTTTTTGACAAGCTTTCTTCATTCGCTTCTGAGGATACCACACTTTCCTGCTTTTCCTCCTGTACCACTGGCACACTGGTTTCCCTTCAGTTTCTTAAAAATTGTGTGGGTTTTCCTTTCTCACCAAACTATTATTTGGGAATGTTTCAAGGCTCGGTTCTTGTAGGATACTTGTCACACTTGTAAGACTTTCATAAAATGTATGTAGCTGCTTAAGATTCCCAAATGTATATTTCCAGTTGGAGTACCTCTCTTAAACTTTTCTACATACTTAGTGACTTTTTTGACTTCTTTGCTTGAGTACGTAAAAGTCAACAGCAACTTTAACAGGACTAAAACTGAGTAGTTCTGATAGTCCTCTGCAAACCTGAGTTCCCTGCAACCTGCTCTGCCTTGGCTCTACTTTTTCAGTTTATTCAGCCAAAGACTTTGAAATCATCACCATTCTTTTCCTCTCCCATTCTATAACACATCCAGGCTGTCAGCAAATCCTGCTGCTTGTCTTCCAAATGTATCCAAAATCTTGTCTGCACATAAATTCAGGAGTTCAACCCCTTTTCCCACCCAAGTCTCCAAGACCTCTTGCCTGAATTACTGCAGTGGCCTCTTCTTTCTCCTTTTATGACTTCCTTTTAATTTGTTATCAGCATAACAACCAGAGTGATTAAAAACAAATACAAGTTACACTTAAAATCCTCCAGTGGCTTTCCTTGTCACTCAGAATAAAACTGAAAGATTTCTCATAAAGGTTCACAAAGCTCAATACAGTCTGGTTACCACTAACAGACCTCTTTCCCATTTCTGTGCTTTTCATGTTCTCCTTTCCTGTCATCCTTACCTCCTTGTTCGTTTGGAACAGTTCAGCACATCACCAGTTTTTGGTCTTTGTACTTGGTTTTCCCTCTGCCTGTAATACGAAGTGTGCGTGGAAAAACGTCCAGCCATTGTTAATGTAATGAGAATGGTTTGTGCAACATCCATGTAACCTGGCAGTCAAGGACAGTGGACTGGAATGTGCATGCTGGAACAATGATGACTTTACTGTAATAGTCAGTGGGTGCAGTGGACTCCATTGAGTGAGCATGTGTACTGTGTGGCCGTTGCGTTCAAAATGACTGAGCGAGTAGAGCAACGAATCAGCATCCAATTTTGCAATAAGCTTGAACATTCCTCTGCAGAAACTGTTTTGATGATTCAGAAGGCCACAGCTGTGGGCAACTGGTGATTGGCAGCTTCATCACGATGATGCACCTGTTCATGCATCATGTCTCATGCAGAGTTTTTTGGTGAAACATCAAATCACTCAGGTGACTCAGCCCCCACTACAGGTCAGATTTAACACCCTATGACTTCTGGCTTTTCCCAAAACTAAAATCACCTTTGAAAGGGAAGAGATTTCAGACCATCGAGATTCAGAAAAATACAACAGGGCAATAGTACAGCTGATGGCGATTGGGAGACTGTATTAGGTCCCAAGATGCCAGCTTTGAAGGGGACTGAGGTGTCATTGTCCTATGTACAATGCTTCTTGTATTTCGTGTCTTCTTCAATAAATGTCTCTTTTTCATATTACATGGCTGGATACCTTCTGGACAGACCTTGTGTTTGGAAAATAATAATACAAGAATAAACTGGCATACTCACAACTGTAAACTTTTGCCCCACCCTGTGTATGAGCAAGAGTGGTCCCACATTCAGTTAGAGGGTATAAACATTTTAGTCATGACTGCCATCACGTTAGAAGTAAAATTTCACCAGTGCCACTATTATGAATACATCTATACTATGAATTTGCCTTGCTTTGAAACTCTGATTAGCATTGTTCTGGGTTTTGTTATTGTGAAGACTCATTCTTTTGCAAATATCACTGTTTCAATCTATTTTATTTTGAACCCTTAACAGTCAGTCCTGTTGGCCAAAGCTGAATGGAAAGCACTGACCTGCATTCCTGCCCTTAGTTTAGGCAATTAATGCATAGCCTCATTAAAATACCTTGTTTTATAATAGTATGCCTGGTTTGGGGACCTATGTAAGTAGTTGTTTCGTATGTAGATGTTTTTAATTGACACCTTTATTATTATTCATCTCGTTTTTTGGACATGGTGATCTTGTCTACCCTGCACCAGCAAATATACCTACTCTGTAGTGAATGAGTAACTTTGGCCTTGGACTGTGATTATACATCAGGTGTCTGGATAGACTAGGACTTACTTATGTAGACTACCACCTATTTCCATACTTTTTATTCATGGGAAATAGAGTGCAAAGTTGAGTGTAATAGACTACATTTTAATGTGTTTGGGGGGCTTATTTGGTAATTATCTACATTCCTAGAAAGTCTAAAAAATGATAAAATTCTTAACTAAGGTTACAGCAGTCATCTCTTCCCAAAATAATCTTATTATCAGCATTAAAAATGGTGAGAAGCTACCCAGTAGCACCTTCTGCTCAAGATGCATTTTCAGTCTCCAGATGTCTGTTGCTAGCTACTACACACACACCCTTTTTCTTGCACAGTTCTTCCACGCCATCCTCCTGTAAGACACCCACTCTGGCAAGAGTACATCCAGAGTGCTCCCTCCCTTCCTGTAGTTTTGCCTGGCACCCTCTCCGATGGCCTTGGGAGACAAGAAATGCTAGAAGCTGGTGCCCAGTGTGCTGGAGAGTGGGCGGCAGCAGTGGAGGGAGAGTGCACAAGCACGCTCACTTCTGATGCCTGCATAGTCTCGTGGCAGGCTTCCCACCCCTCCCTCAGATGGCATCAGAACATTTTCATAAATATTACAGAAATTCTTTATATGAATTAGATTTTCTAGTTAATTTAATACTATTCAACAAGCATTTCTTTTTTTTTTTAGTATCTTCTTTTTTTTAATATATTTTATTGATTATACTATTACAGTTGTCCCATCTCCTCCCCCCAGCCCCCGCCCTGCACACCCCTTCCTCCCACACTCCCCCTCTTTAGTTCATGTCCATGGGTCATATATATGAGTTCTTTGGCTTCTACATTTCCTATACTATTCTTAACCTCCCCCTGTCTATCTTCTACCTACCATTCATGCTTCTTATTCAACAAGCATTTATGTGGGACCTAGAGGATTTAGGCCATGCTTACCTGAAGTCTGGATTACTTTGTTTTGTCAGTGCTGTGAAAGATTCCTCAAAGTGCCGAAATTGACCCTGAACTCTTGGTTAGCATACATCTCCTGAGATATACTTAACTTCATCGCCAGGCAGTGGTATACTCTTACTAGGTGGATGTTGGTTAGGGATGTCAACATTTAGTGGTGTTTGAATTGGGTTATAGGAAAATCAGATGCTCAAGATTAGGACAGCCTGCATTTTGATTTTACATCTTCCTAAAATAATATATAATTATTGAGTATGAAGTAATTATGAGGATAACAATCCTACTGACATGCACACCCTCTAAAATCTTTTTAAGAATGAAGCTGAAAATGTGTTTGAACACCAGCTCTTTGGTAAAAGGCTATTTTAAAATGAAAAGTTATTATTGGTAGATTAAATTTTTCCTTTGTCTAGATTTCTGCAAAGTCCTATTTTCCAACAAACTGTTTTCTACTATTTAATATATAGGGAGATTTTGATGTTATATAATATCAGACACTGTACTGTATAGAAATAATATGTAAAGAAGGCAGGTTCTACCTAATGTGCCTCTCTTAACTGAGGGAAAAGTGAACAACGAATTCTTTAAATGTTGGCAGCCATGCTTGAGGGAACAGCAGAGGTTGCTATGGAAATGTGATACAGGAGAAAAGAAATTATCAGAGAGAAATACTTGCTTCTTTTTTGCTGGTTTATGTGAAGTTTCTAGGGACAGTAGTCTACTCGATGTTTCTTCATTCTGTCTACCTAATGTACAAAAACCTTTTTTTGGAGTGAATGGTTGAGAGTTATGCTTTGAGAATTAGTTATTGTTTTCTAGAAGAGTAAAACCAAAAAGCAGGTATGGGTAGAAACTTGGTGCTGATTACTTATACTTTTTTTTTTTTAAGAATCTTTGTTGAAAACCTCTAGTGGCTCATTACCAATCACACTTAGAATAAAATCCAAACACCTATGATGTCAGTGGTTCTCATACTTTTTGTTCTTGGGACTCTTATACTTAAATATTTTGAGAAGCCGAGAGAGTTTTTGATGTACCTACTACTATTTATTGGAGTAGAAATGAAACAAAAAACATTAAATATTTACTTATTTGTTTAAAAATAAACATGTTTCTTGAAGCATATGAAGAAAATCCATCCCTACCCACATATGTGGCTGGAAAAGGTGGGGGTATTTTAATAGCCGTATCAGATCATTGTAGTTATTATTTGATACCTCTTCAAAAGTTGAATAGTAGTTTCTTCCACATTAATTGCCATGTGGCATCTAAAACTGTCAGTTACCTTTGCTCCTGTTCACTAGAATCCACTGGTCTGTCTTGTGCTCTGAGTGGACCTTTTACCCATGCATGATTCTGTAATGTGATTGCATTGTTATTAGAAAATCTTGGTTCACTGAGTTATGCAACTCTTTCAGATGTTGATGTTTCATTATACAATATCATACAAATTACATTTATTTAATGTCATCACCAGTCTCATCAGAAGCAGTCTTTAACCATTGGAAAACTATGAGGTTTCTAGTGGCATAATCAATATTTTCAAAATTCTGGTTTTTGCTTGAAGGTTTTAATGTTATCATTGGCAATAGTTTTTTTTGTTTGTTTGTTTTTGTTTTTGAAGTGACTTCATTCATTTTTGGGAAAACGGCTGCTAAATACCTAAGTGTGAGTAAACACTTTGCATATTTACTTAAATACAGTGGTGCTCCATGAAAAAAAGTTGCTGGTTCAGATCTAACACGAACAGTTGCACACATATATATTTTTTCTCAAGGCAGTAATTCTATTTCAGTTTCACCAGAAATGCTTTAAAATTACTTCCCATTTCATCACACAGAATATTAAATAGATGTGTACTCAAGAGTCAAGATTTGATGAAATCGATGATTTTTACTGCTGATCTCCCAGAGTGTCTTCATGAAACAGTACATTGATTATGGCAGAGGAATGCACAGACCTAATCTGTACTCACCTAAGCTGTTTCACCACTGTTTCTAAATCCCCCAGGTGTGAATTGAGAAGAAAAGGCAACTTGACAGTTCCTTCTGTCCCTGTTCCCTTTGGCGGCTCAGGGTCCACTGGAGTGACCTTCAAGTGCCTTAGGAACCAGGGGCATCAGTAGTAAAAAAGAAAATGGGGAGCCAGGCTATGGACCAGTTCTTACAGTTTGGAGCCCTTGGATAAACCCTCCTTCACTGTGGGAGTGAGGGGCTCTTCCCATGAGGGCTTTTGGTTATGCTTCACCACTGCCAGATGTCACTGGGAAGTTTCAGAGGGTTTCAGTCACTGGTACCAGCCTCAAATACCTACTTAATCATTGCGATTCAAACTGCTTGAAATGCTTATTACATTAAGATTGTTCATAGTTTATATAGCAGGCACTGAACAGGTGTATTTTCTTCATCACACCTTCCAAAACATACACTTTTATAAAAAACCAGTTGAGCTTACTTGGAAATTCAAGCTATCTTTTATTTTTTGGCTGACACATAATTCAAGCCATTGCTTTACAATAGTTTGTTTACAAATCATTGCCGGTGGTAAAAGTTTTCTTTCATAAACATAGCAACCAACCAAGAGACTTTCCAGTCATGGCTAGGATATTCGGCTATCTCACTATTTTTTTTTTTTTAATTTTTGTGTTAATCGTCACCGGAGGACATTTTTTTCATTGCTTTTAGAGGGAGAGGAAGGAGGAAGAGAGAAACATCAATAGATTTCTCTTGTATGTGCCTCAATTGGGGATTGAATCCGCAACCTGGGTATGTGCCCTGGAATTGAGCCTGTGACCTTTCTGTCTATGGGGTGACACGCCTACCAACTGAGCCACACTGGCCAGGACTCAGTTATCCCACTGTTGGTTGGTGTTCCCATCCCCATTTATTCTTACTTTAATATTGTAAGAGAATATATGGATGGAAGGTGAGATTTCCTTATTTTGAGGGGAAAAACACTTGATTACTTCACACTTGGGTTCTTAGTACAGCATGACATGTGTGACATGACTGTGCTCGTGCCCTACAGTAACCTGAAAGGTGACGTTGTCCCTCCCCAGCAGTGAGGTTTGTTTGCAGGGTGCACATGAGTTTCTAGACTGTTCATATACTCAGCCCTGTACACACAAGCCTGTTTTATTACTTTGTTTGAAGATGGGGTGTGTCTAATGTAGTGGAAATTCATCCATTCAGTGTTATATACAGATGAAACACATTTCAAAGCCACATATTAAAGTCTCTTTAATTATCCATTTTTTAAAGATTATTCATGTGACTGCTTTCTTCCTTTTATGTGAATTGCTGAGCATTTATTATCCTTTCCAGTTCATTAAGTCACTAAAATTCTCTACTGGTGCTATAAATAAATATGCCAGACCATGACTTGAGACAAGCTGACAAAGGCAGCTTTGTCCTAGTAACGGAGTCTTGCTCCTATTTTACCCGCACTTCTCTCTGAATATGCGAACATGTATTAAAGTTTAGACTTCTGATGAAGCAGAGCCTTGCTTTGACTACATGTGGAGGCTTGCTCTAAGTCTAGCTTTAGTTTTGTCAGTTGGCCTAGCTGCCAGTTGAGTACAATATTCTAAAACCACATTTGTGTTTAGACATGTTCAGGAAGAGCCTTGAGACACATTTAATAAATGTCTAGATTCTTTACCACTGTACAGTACCTTGTATAGACCTGTATCTCAGATAGCTAGGAACATCATAGACCTCAGTTGCAGACCATTTTAGCTCAGGACCAGCTGCACTCCTGTCTAGGATTACAGTCTAGGATTAACTACAGTCTAGGATTCTAGATGGACTTGGAAGTGTCGGATTTGACACTTCCGGTTACGTATTGATTGAAAACCAGATGTGGGTGTGATGCTGTTAGCTCTTGTTGGGAGGTGTGGAGATGCAGCCCTCAGAGAACTCAGTCTAATCAGACAACATGAGGCACAACGAAATGTGAGAAAATGCTGCAGGAAGTCTGGAAGTGCAGGGAAACCTTCCTTAAGGTGTCCTTGGAAGCCTCAGAAGGATTCATGGGCTTCTGATAGGTAGGGCTGTAGGGGAGAAATGGCAATGAGGATGGCAGGAAGCAGTGGGCACACTTACAGTACTTGAATACAGTTGGCCCTTGAACAAGGAGTGGGTTGGGCACGGCCCCCTGCACAATTGAAAATCTGCATGTCACTTTTGAATCCCCCAAACCTTCACTACTGTTGACTGGGAGCCTTATCAACAGCAGTGACTTAACACGTGTATGTTAAATATATGGTATGTACTGTATTTTTATAATAAAGTAAGCTAGAGAAAAGAAAATGTTAAGATCGTAAGGAAGAGAAAGTAATATACAGTAGTTGTTGAAAAAATTCCACATATAAGTAGACCCACATTTTTCAAACCTGTGTTGTTCAAGGGTCAAACTCTAGTCGTGTTTGCATTTTGAGTGAATGAAGAGGACAACATCAAGGGGCTTGGGGCCAGATCATGGAGACTAAAATGCACTGCAGACCATGTGTCTTCTCCCTGAGAAAGGTGAGAATTTCTTCTCTTCCTGGGTAGTCGCTTGGTCTGCAGTCTTGGCTTTGCTTCTGTTAGATTCTAACAGAATAGAAGGAGCAGGAGAGATCCACCTCCACTTCACATGGTAACTCCCTTTAGGAAGAGCAGTGTAGAGTAGTAGTTGGTTAAGGCTTGGCCACATGCCCCGAACTTAAATGCCACTTTTCATTCCCTTTTTTGTTGTAATATGTTAGGTTTTATGAGAGAATGTTATCTTAAGAAATACTGACATCAACCAGGTCTCCTGTATGAATTTTTTTAGTGGATTACAGCATCCCTACTGCTGGCTATTAAAAATGCTTGTATTTTAATCACCATTTTCAGAGACTGTTCTTCCCTTGTTCTACCCTTCCTCATTGCAGTGGGTCTTATGTGAGTCCATGCAGCTCTTGACTTTGGTAAATGGTTGCTTCTCTGTGTGTTTTTTTAAAGTACTAACAATTGAGTTGCCACTTTTTTAAGATACATTTTGACTTGAATGCTTTTATTCTGCTCATTAGAGTTAAGTATGTACATATGTAAATATTATATACATATTATTTGTTATGTGATGCACAGTTTGGGGAAACCCAAATTTAAGAACTTATTTCCATGAATTCTCTTGATAGTCTAAGTGAAACTTATTTTAACATTATTTTATGAGCAATTCAATTATTTTATTCTGTACATCTGGGCAGTTCAAGTCATCACCTACTTATATAGTAGCTCTTAATTTAAAAAAAATAAAAGACTTAGTGAATACATTATTATAATTGATCTCTGTCTGGTGTGGCTCAGTGGACTGAGCACCTGCCTGCAAACCAAAAGGTTACCAGGTTTGACTCCAGCCAGTCAGGGCACATGCCTGGGTTGTGGGCCAGGTCCCCAGTTGAGGGCTTGTGACAGGCAACCGATCACATCTCTCACACCAGGGTTTTGCTCTCTCTCTGTCTCCCTCCCTTCCCCTCTTTCTAAAAATAAATAAACAAAATCTTAAAGAATTCATTTTTTGTTTGAAATACCTTATTTTCTTAGTTCTGACATAAGCATTGAAGTTAAATGTAGAAAGCCCTCAACCTTTATTTCGACTGCACCAGCGTGAGAGATGGAAGCAACACGGGGCACTTCATCAGCGCTGCATTATTTTCTGCAGCAAATGGAGGCAGTCTCTGAATGTCACTTCGTGTTGGTATCATTAGGGTTATGCCAACATTTATGGGACCATGTGCCTTTATATTGTGTCTTTTACAACAATCATGGGAATTATATACTTGAAAGCTAATTAAAGGTAGCATAAAACATATTTTTAAATTTGGACTTAGAACAGATTTTACTTTGAGTTTTTGCCAGAAGCTGGTTTCTATAATAAACCTTTGTCACAGGCTTTTAATTCTAGTTGGATTTTTTGTTAGGCAGTATTTCTGTGACTCGGTTGAGAAATAAGTGCACGTGCCTTTTTACTTTCATTTGGTGGTTCTCCAGAAAAAGGTGTTAGAAGTTGGTATATAGGTGCCTTGTAACTGTGTGTGTTTGTGTTTTCCTGCAGCACGATTTTTTCACTGTAGCAGACCTTTTATTTTCAAATCTTATATTGTTTGCTTAAAATAATTATTTTATTCTAGTCACTTACATTATAAAAATGAAGGAAGGCATTTCATTAAATAGTAATTAATCGAGGCCCTTTTGTGCAAATATGGGTAATGATGGTCAGATCGCAAAATTGATAACTGATCTTTTTCTATGTGGTTTTGCTAAAATAAATGACAGATTTTTTTTCTGACTTTGCCTTTTTCCATCCTATTTTGTTCTACAGTGATAAAAATTTTAAATCTGAAACAATTTATGTCATAACTTCAAGTGTTTGGGAGGGTGCAGTAATGAATTAAATGATAGGAGGGCAGTATTCATTTCTAAGGAGTGACTAAGAAAATAACACACGTTTAGATGACTTGTACTTAGGAATCTTTCCTTTTTAATCTTGGAGAGCTTTTTCACTAAGAACTGTATGTTGGGGAAAGTGGTCTCTGACAACCCATTAATAATCAGGATTGATATAGAATATCTGGTGGTTTGAGGGCTATCTGGATTTTTTTTTTTCCCATTCTGTATGCTCTCTGGAAAAGGACGACTTCCTCAAATAAAGCAATACATTGTTAAGCATGTAAGTGAAGAGGGGCTTTGGATTTTAATGATCTGATTGTGGAAATGTTTTTAGTTGTCACGCTACTACTGTCACAAAAATATATATATCTCTAGCCAAAGTAAAAAATATCTATGAAGAAAATTTTCTCTTGACTAAAACATATTATTTCCTTCTATCAACTAAAGCCAACAAACCACCTGGAGAAAGCCACAGCAGATGTTGGGCAAAGTTGTTCCGTTCTAGCATTTCCAATAGGATTAATGTCCCCTGTTAGATCAGAACAGTCTCCCTTCCTACTTTCTCAGAAGAGACCTCCTGAGGCCTGATTTTACTTTAAATTGCTTTCAGGTACATAGGAGAAAGTCATATATAGAATAATCTTTGAATTCTTCCTCTTAAACTAACATTTTAATATAGATTCTGTTTGGTTGAAAACAGTAATTTCTAAGGAGTCATTTAGTTCCAAGTTTAACCTATGTTTAATGCTGTTATAAGTTAATAAATTGATTGATGGATAAAATATCTTTAGCAAATATTACCCAGAGAATTAATAGGCTTCCATTAATCAGTTTTATGTGCATGTGTAGTTGTGTGCCATGAGAAAATATAGAAATGCATGGTACTAATGCTGAAACTATTACCAGTCCTGGCAAAGGAAATTCTTGTTTTGGAATTTTCATCTAGATTTTCTACTATATCATTGGTTGTCATAGTAGTAATCTCAATTGAGAATTGTGATTACATACTTTATCAAATGACTACTTGATGAAGGCTCAGTTATTCTAATGTAATTCATTTGGAATTCTGAGCCATCATCTTGCCTGGTTTGAGTAGTAATTAACCAACCTAAAGAAGAGAGTCCTTTCTATCTCTTGGATTATATAGATTCTACTGATTGTGAGGTACCATCATTTATAAGACATGCCATTATTTTACATACCAACTAAAAAGGATAAAAGCCTAATAGTTATACTAATGAGATGCCATCAATTTTAAGAGACAATCCAATTTCACCTATGTTTAAAAAATGGCACATATGTACACATAGAATTTTAGTTGAGTATTGGTCATAATCGTAGTATTTAAACATAAAGAAAACTATTTTAGCCCTGGCTGGTGTGGCTCAGTGGATTGAGTGCTGACCTGCAAATCAAAGGGTCACTGGTTCCATTCCCAGTCAGGGCACATGCCTGGGTTGTGAGCCAGGTCCCCAGTAGGGGGTACACAAGAGGCAACCACACATTGATGTTTCTCTCCCTCTTTCCCCTCTTATCTAGAAGTAAATAAATAAAAAAAATAAATGTAAAGAAAACTATTTTAAATAAATAATTATTTCTGCTGAACATTGTACAGGTTCTCTAATCCTAGAAATCTAGAACTGGAAAAGATAAGAGATTATGTAGTCAACACTTACACATTAGGAAACTTAATATGAGATCCTCTAGAGAGTACAAAAATTTGCCATTGATTACCTTGTTTATCAAAGTATCTTAAACTCTACAAAAGAATTCATAGTAGCATTCCTTTAATTATCTATCATTGAAGGATCCCATGTGATAAATTTTATATATTCTCTTTTAGGATAACCTCATTTAACATGTGATAGAGAATGATTTGGGATTTAGATGAGTTGTTTAGTATTTCAAACAAGGTACACACAGACACACCCATAAAAATCAAATATTATGTTAAGCCCTGGCTGGTGTGGCTCAGTGGATTGAGCATCTGCCTGCGAACCAAAAGGTCACTGGTTCAATTCCCAATCAGGGCATATGCCTGGCTTGCAAGTCAGGTCCCTAGTTGGGGGCCTGTGGGAGGCGGCTGATTGACGTTTCCCTCCCTCTCTTACTCCCTCCCTCCCTCCCTCCTCCTCTCTCTAAAAATAAATAAAATATTTTTAAAAATATCATGTTAAATACTATATGGAATTTTTAAAAAAATCATTTCTGCTTTTAAATAATTGTAACGTTCTACCTTGGGCATTTTCCCCCAAAAATTTAAAGTATAGTTCTAGGCTAACTTCAGCTCTGTGATGAAAAGGAAATGACTTAGTGAAACTGAGCATCTACCTTCCAGCCAGCACTGAGGTATGCCTTGGCCAAATGCTTGTCTTAGTTATCACTACCCTTGGTGCTAGAATTCAAACTGGGTCATAGTTGAGAGGAGCCAAATTGAGTTGCTAGTGTTGACATTGCTGGGTGGCTAGATCCAGGCTCTCTGAGGAGGTGGGTACAGCAGGGCATCTGCCAGTGTACAGCACAAATCTTGACTATTGAACTTTACCTGCCAAATCTGAGCTACCTGGGACCTCTTTGGCCCTTAGGTGGGGCTGGAGCAAGCCTGCAAATGGGGTGAAATGTCAGTAGCTGTGAAGCCTGGAAGATTACAAAGCTGGGGGTGTTTGTGTTTTGGAAAATTTTATCACAAATGCTTCCTGCTTTGGGTACAGTTGTTGCTAATAGTGAAAGCTTACCTTTGCAGAGTGTTTTAAGCTTTTATCAAAGTGCTTTCACAGACATGTAATCTTGCCTCCACAGTAAACCTGAGAGGGATGGACTGGGTGTAATTATCCCATTTGACAGATGAGAAAATGAAGTAACTTGTTATTGGTTCTTGCTTTTTTCACTGTTCCATGCTGCCAGTGCTTGACTCCATATTTATTTCCAAATTTAGAAAGCATATAGTCTGTTTTCCAGCAGCTGCTGCTATCTTTAGGGACTGCCAGCATTTTGTCGCTTATCTTTTTTACCTCCCAAATCAGAAGCACAACTTTCACGCAGTATTAAAGCACTAAAGAAGCAAACACAAAACACTATTTCATCATGACTTATTAGGTTAAATCGCTCTCCTCTTTTATGTTCTATTAATAATTTGTGGGAGTGGAAGCTCATTTCTTCAGTCCATACCACCTTGTTTTTAAACCTCAGTAAACCTTACTGCTGTAGCTGTAGTGTCTTGTAGTAAACCAGACGCAAGTCCGGACAGAGTCCAGAGTCAGAACAGGTTAAACAAGAGTTGCCAGCATTGTCAGCACAGGATTTGTTGGTGTTAACTGTGAATGGCTGGTTTTCAAACTTTCCTTTTATCTGGAGAGCCTCTTCTGTTTTTGAGAAGCTTGCTCATGGCTGTTAGGCTTTTGTGGTCCCTCTTGTTACAGTTCCCCTCCATTTCTTTCCAGAAAGTGTCTTCCTAGTGTTCTTCCTACAGGGTGCTGCTGCAGGGTGCAGAGTATGCATGTTCATAGTTTTCATGTCTCTAAAATTTTGCACATTTATTTTTATTTTAAGGTAGAATAGAAATATGAAGAAAAAGCATCATGTAAAGATGTAGGATAATTACTATGGGCGAACATTAGAGTGAGTGGAGCAGACAAAATTAGGCAAGCAGTGAGGAAATCTGCATTGTAGTCCAGTCATTGCCCCACGATTTAACTGTGGACTTTTGACAAATCTCTTAATTGTTTGGATACCCAGTTACCTTATCTGTGGGGCAGAGTTGCATTAAATGATTTCTGGAGTCCCTTTTAGTTCCAAACCTCATTCAAGTCCCCAAACTGAACATACAAGGTTCTACTAAATAAAGATGGGATGTCTGGTAAACCTCCGTGAAGAGGATGATTCAGTGAGCTTAAATTGATAATTTTGTTATTATTGGAAATTGAATGAAAAGAGGTAAAGACGATTGAACTTCCTGACAGTTACAAAAATACTCTGATACACTTTATTAGCTAAAACCTTTTAAACTTGGTTCCTAATCTTGTGCACCATTGTGTGCCCAACACCTGATACACTGCGTGGTCAGCACGTTGTATTTTGAGAATACTCTTATAAAAGATTGATGGAGCAGATTAACCATGTTTCTCAACAGCTTTAAAATTCAGAAGGTGTAGAAATAAGTGAAACAATGTTAGATGGAAAGAAATTTTAGAGGTGAATAGATATAGGGCTGATATCCTTTATTATACTTCAATCCAGTGGGTGGTGTTTCTGCATTACAGATTTAATAAATGGGGTTTTAATTATTTATATTTAATTTCAAGGGGAGGGAGAAGAAGCCATAATTTGTGTTTAATGAGATAGACTAATAGATATGAAAGAGAATAAAGTGGCATGATTATCTGTATATTCAAATCCATCTTAGATGTTTTTATAACATGTATTGTGTTTGGGGTCATAGATTACTGTGAACGACAGACGTCAGCTATGGCTTTTCTTTCCAGAAAAATAAATGTACTCTTCCTGCAGCCTGAAGGGTTTCATGTACTCCATTAAGTTGATACAGTCTTGCCTTAGTTCCCATCTGGTTCCCCCAGTCCCACTTCCTGATAGGAAAAGACCCTGGACTGTTAAACCTTAAAAACCTTTAGAAATATTATAGACCATTCTTAGGCTGTACTGTGCCCAGGAAATCAATAGACTGAACCAAAACCAACATTAAAATGAAAAGGAAAAAAAATAGAATAGAAAATATCAGAGTATACCATAACATGTTGAGTTAATCTTGCAAACTGTCTTTCTATTTGTATATTTGTGTGTCTCTGCCTTAATACCAAGTCTGAATATAAAATTCATTTCTTGCTGTGGATTGAGGGTAAAGTTTGAGAAACACTCATCTGTTCTTAATGAATCTGTTCATTTAGTAGCTAAAGAAACTGAGCACTTAAAGGCCAAATGATGTGTTCAGGACTCCCACCCCTCAATAACATAGTTTAAACTTCAGTGGCTGAGCCAGGGCTGAACCAGATTATTTGATTGCCAGTTTTGCTGTGCCACAGTAATAGTTTTTTGAAATAAAATTGTGATGTAGCCCTGGCTGGTGTAGCTCAGTGGATTGAGTGGGAGCCTGTGAACCAAGAGGTCACTGGTTTGATTCGCAGTCAGGGCGCGTGCCTGGGTTGCAGGCCAGGTCCCCAGTAGGGGGTGTGCGAGAGGCAACCACACGTTGATGTTTCTCTCCTTTTCTCCTTCCTTTCCCCTCTGTCTAAAAATAAATAAATAAAACCTTTTTAAGAAATTGTGAAGTAAATTGTTTAAAAATATTAAAATAGTTCATCTGTTTCATACTTGACATTTTTTTAAATCCTTTATTTTTCCCACTAAAATCATCTCTGTCATTATCCTTTAAAATAATCTGGGCCTGAACTTTTTCCCAGAGAATTGAAAAATGTTCAGAGGCCTCTCAGTTGGCTGTTTACAGACCTGATTTTTGACATTTGGGGCTTAATCAGAAGAATTTTACAAGACGTAAAGGTTGTCAAGTTTCATGTTCAAACCAAATTAAATTATTTTGAATTATTTCTCCATTTGCTTGATAATTGAATGCATAATATGATGCCAGAGGTTGATACTGAATAATTGGGTAGACCCTGCAACGTTCCTTAGTTATCTTTATAAGGTTTTCTCAAACTTGAATGTCATGCAGATTACCTAGAGGGTCTTGTTACAATGCAGATTGTGATCCAGTCTGCCTGAGATTCTGGCTTTCTAACAGGTTCTCAAGACCCTGATACTTTCAACAGCAAGGTAGCTTCCATAAGTTTTCCATTGTCTCAATTTCATTGACATTTTCATGCCTTTCCACTTGGCTACGAAAGTTTCAATGTCATTCTTAGTTTTTAATTGGATTACACTTTGTAGTCAAGACCAGATCCTTAGAAACAACCAAGCTCACCACACTCCCACACCCATGAGTGATATGCCCCTTCTGCAGCGCTCGCTGTTCGAGGTGATCCAGATCTGGCACTACTTCCTTAACTCGTAGACTCGAGCTTTTCCACAAAACTTAATTTTCCAAGTAACTGAAACCTTTAATTTCAGAAAGAACATTTTCTAAAATTTGTGATTTTCTTCCTTAGCTGGTTACATGCACTTTTTTCTTTATTTTACTTGTGCAAGAGCTGCGTTTGTTGGAGGCTTTCCTAGTAAGGAGTATTAAACTAAATGCAGAATGAATAAAAACCACAGTCTTCTAGGTTCTTGTGTCTGCTTTTTATGCTTCTTCTGTTTTGTATGGACAATTATTAGTGTGTCTATCTTAAAGCAGCTCGTTTCCCATTCCGTTCTAACTGATGACTGTCTGACCTGTCCGAAGGTGTCTTCCCTGTCATGGTGGCTTTCTTAGGAGGTGGTGGTCAAAAAGTTTAGTAGCAGTTGAGCAGGAGAGAAATCCTTTGATTTTTTTTTTTTTAATCATATCCTAACCATTTAGCTCAAATAGAAACTTCATGGTTTCTTTGTCATGCCTTTTACCATGTGCTTTTAAAAACTACTTTTTGGTTTCTCTCTCACACACGCAGATTGTGTGTTAAAATGTGTATGAAGGTGACTTAGAAGTGTGTGTACATGTATGTGTGTGGTCGGTAGCCCTGCAATTGAAAACATGATAATTGTAATAAAGAAGCAGCTTTTTAGGGTCCATGTAAAATGGGGATGAATAACCTGCTAAAGACCGTGGTTCTCTTACTTGCAGTCTATGTTGCAGTGACTTAGCAACAGTTTTAAAAATAACAGTGACAATAAAGAGGATGTTCCTTGGATCAATTAATGATTTAGGGTCCTAGGGATCTAAAGTTTGATTTCTGGTGTGTTACTTTGTTAGATTATCAGTTATAGTAACAATTGAAGCTCCCATTTGTTGAGCTCGTCATGAATTCCTTGTTCAGAAGCATGTTGTGCAACAAACAAGCAGGGCTGTGGTCAAGAAGGGCAGAGGTGGCTGCTCCACTGCGCGCAGATAGGGAGGGACGAGATTGCATCGCCTCGTTAGTCCCTCTTTAGGAAATAATAAGTATGTGTGGAACCTACAGCAGGTGTTTTTGTTTTTTGTTAACTCGCTAAAGTTAGAAGTTGTTGGAGGATTCTTGTCTATAAAAACTACATAGTAGTTTATAGTCTTCTGATTCAAAGCAAGAGAACCTGTTTGCATTTTAACTAGGCAGCATCAGAGCATTTATCAATTGAATAACCTTGTTACTGGTTTTGTGTTAGAAATTGTGGGTTATATTCTTTACAAGGCTAAATGTAGCCATAATATTTTGGTTGTATTTTGAAATCCTGAACAAGGCCACATTTGACATACTTTAGTGAATTACAACCTTTATATACTGATGACCAGATTTAGATTTGTATCACTTAAATCTTATTTTTACATCTGGAACTTGTCTATGCTTTAGTGCAGTTAAGTGTACTGGTATAATCTTAGTCTGCTTAACAGTATTTTGTGATCTGGGACTCCTGTCAAAAATCATTACAGGGGCTAGAAAACATTGGGAGGTAAAATAAATACATGACCTCATCTCTTATTTTGCACTAGATTATAACTTACATTCAAAGGGACTGAAAAAAGAAAATAACAT
>VMDR010017444.1:0-20101 GCA_007922815.1 Macrotus californicus
AAATTGATTAAGAAGAAAACAACAAAAAGAGCAAAGGTTTTTTGAACAGATACTTCACCTAAGGAGATATATGGATGACAAAAGATTCTCAACATCATTAGTCATCAGGGAAATGCAAATTAAAACCATAATGTAATACTTCCACTCATACTCTAGAATTCCAGAATTTCTAAAATTAAAAAGACTGACCATATTTGAGGGCTGGCGAAAATGTGGTGCAGCTGGAGAGTTCATAAAGTTGGATTTCTTGTAAACATAAGCATCCATTCACCATATGACCTAGCAAGTACGAGTGCAGATAGTCACTCAAGAAAAACCCAAATACAGGCTTACACAAAGACTTGTGCTTTACTCATACAGCGAAAAACTGGGGGTTGGGAGACAAAGGTTTATCAAATGGCACATAGAATAAACATACTGTGATGTGCTCGTACTCATGCAATCGAGTACTTGCTACTCAGCAATGAGAAGAAACAGACGACCAATAAACACTCCATGTGGGTGAATCTGTGAAGCATTATGCTAAGTAGCAGAAGTCAGCCCCCTCCAAATACCACACACATATGCTTTCATTTCTATGGCATTCTAGAAATGGCAACGCTATTATAGTGAAAGAAACAAGTCACTAGTTCATAGGAGCCATGGAGCGGAGAGAGAGAACGGACTGCAAATGGGCGTCAGGGAACTTGGTGAGGTGATAGAAATGTCCTGCACTGTGACTGGGATGGCTGGTACACAACTGTGCCTGTTTGTCAGCCTTATCAACTCATGCATTCTGTCCCATGTCTACTCCGAAAGTATGTTTGAGCAAAAACTTGAGAGTAATGTCCAATAGTAAGAAATTCAATTAAATAAATTATGGCATATCTATAAGATATATTGCTACGAAGCTATCCCAAGTGATGGTGATAAATGCGTAGTGATGGAGAAAAATATATTACAGTTACTTTTAGGTAGAAAGTAAAGCAGTATGTCTATAGTCCATCTTATTATCCATTTATGTGATTGCTTCTTGTGTGTATGAGTATGTGAATATATATATACATATATATATACACCTCTCTCAATATTTTTTAGATCTCTATACATTATTCCAAAGTTATACATCCCATACTAACTGGTTGTTTCTTCATTTTACTTATTATTTTCTAAGTGTCAGATAATAAACATGCATTTAAAGTAAGAAAAAAGACAAAAGTTCCTATGTTAAATGCTAGTTGCTTTGTCTTTAAGAAACTTACAGAGAAAGAGATATGTAAATAGCATAACACATGGTAGAATGAAATAAACATTCATGGAAAGTGAGGGACAGTCGGCTGGGTCAAAGGGCTTCATACCACACTGGACCCTTGCTCTCCCCAACATCCAGACCATGACCATCTTGTTCTCTGAACCACTGGGCCCACTTTTCACTCCTGATGAGTTTTCTCTCTGACATTCCATGCCATCCTGTCCCCCATCCCAGTGCCTCAGACAACAGTATTTATATTCGAATTTCACTTGCGGACAGAGTTCAAGTTCCCTCCCACAACCAGGGAAGTATGTTCCTGGACACCTGCTGCAGTGTGCCTTAACTACAGACCAAAGACGATTTCCAGAGACCCCCTGGAAATTTCATGATCAAAGACCACCTGCTCAGGGGAAAGAGCACATCTAAAAGGCTTGGTATCCCCAGTGCCTGGCACACAGCAGGTGCTCAGGAATATTTGCTGATTGTTTAGTAGGCATATTGAGAATAAAGCATGGGCTCAAGGTTGTTTTGGCAGACTGGTGATTGCCCTGGCTTAATCACGGAGGACTGCCTGCAAGAGCCAGAATTCTTTGGTTTGAGATCATGTCAGCATGCTGCCTCCACCCTTGTTGCTTTCTTATCTTACATTTCGGGTGGTTCCAAGACAGAAATGTATCCTGCTGAGCACCAGCATGCTTTCCATCTCACCAGATGGAATATTTATAGACCTTTTTCCAACGTTTTCTACCTAACTTTCCTGTACTGCTGGGCAGGGCTGGGCAAGTCAAGCAATGAAAGTGCTTCTCATTCTACTCTTCCTCAATATTATGGATTCACTAAAACCCCAAACACATTCTTACCTGGCAGTTTTGCCTCATTTTTTTTCATTCAGTTTTTAACGAAACGGAATCCCTATTGCAGATCTGTTTTCTACACTATCCAAACTCAGCTTTGCCAGAAATGTCTCGTGTTTCTAGTTAGAAGCCTCCGAAGCCTGGTGCCTGAGGACAGGATACCAGGGAATCCCAATTTACACTCAAACCAACAGTGAAGAAACCAAGCGTGATAGAGACTGTATAGCACAATCAATCAAACCGTGCACCCTAATTTATGGTAGAAAAAAGAATGCTGACTTAAGGGTGAGGTGTTGAGTCCAAAATCTGCTTTTACGGCCTGATCGACGAAGGCAGTTCTCTTAAACCTCCTGGGTCTCAGTTTCCCCCTTTGTTGTTTAGGGGAGCTGGTTTCTTTCATTTGTGTCATTGAGTTCCCTTCAGCTCCAGTATTCTGTGATTTTTATAATTTCCCTTACAAATGTCTGGGAGGGGGCAGTCACTTGGCAAGATGCCTCCCCAGTCCCTGCCTTGTCTTACTGCTTGTCAGTGTGTCCAACAATAATAAGTGACCATTGGTTGCAAGAAAAGAATGTGTTGGATCAGGCCGATGTGTCTGCTCTCTACCCTCTGGAGAGAATGGGGGCGGCTTTGATGTCATCAGAATGGGTCCCACATTTTGACCCGGGGAGTCCTCAGCTCCAAGTGGGCCTTGTGGCCAAGTACATGAAACAATTATTTGCAATTAAAGGAGCATTTCGTATCTCTTTCAAAACTACCACAGTTGTTTTATTTTCAGGAGAAAAACAAGTATAGTCCCAGATGAGATCCCTGCCGTGGAAATGGAAAAACGAAGGGCATGGAACCCGCTCCTCACATCCCACTCCTGTTCAGTGACAGATAAGCAGCAGGCTGAGTGAGGCAGCCAGTCGGCACGTTGATATGGGGCCCAATCAGACTGCTGGTTCACAATGGAGAAAAGAGACATGAGACACTTGTGTCATCCTCCCTGGGACCCAAGGTCACGAGGCCTCTCTCTGCCAAACCCTGGTCTTTGAACCAGCCCTTCTTGGACTGGGAGTTGGTGGTGGCCCATGAGATCAGTTATAAACAAGACACAGCACAGTTCCTGTCACATGAGAATTGTAACTTCCCTTCTCCTTCCTCAAAGTGCTATTAAGGATGTCCAAAGGCCTGCCTTCCTCCATGTTCACTCAGTTCCTTTAGAGCAGTGTGGCATTTTCTGGAATGTGTCCTATCAAAGTCTAATCCCGACAAATCGAATGACACATGTAGTAGTAAATTGGAGATGTGCTATGTAATCTCTTTGTCTTGAGACTCTGAGAAGTTCCACACACAATAAACAGTGGTTTTGTTATTTCCCAGGAAGAGCAAAGGCTACTGGACCAAAGAGCACTTCAATTCTGCGTACAGAAGGTCCAGTCACTCCCACCAGCTGAAAAGAATCTCCCCCCTCTTCTGAACTACAATAGACCTTTGTTTGCTCCTGTCCCACAGACTTTTAAATTTATTTTTATACTCTAGTTATATGCAGATATAGCTTATCTCTCCTAATTGACTTTATATTGCTAGAGAACAGATTCCTTACTCTTCAGTCTTTATTTACCATAGACCTGGCATATGAGATCAATCTACACATGCTTGATTCTATGGATCAATCGGTCTAGGAACTAGAATCTTCTGAATATCCACAACATCATTGGCAAATAACAATGAAACTACACAAATTCTCAAATCATAAAAACAAACGATACTATACCCAAAGCTAAAGCTGGGAAAATGAAAACGTTAATGCTACAGGTACAAGTACCAAATGCCTCTCTTTTCCTTTTCACTCATTAATTCAACTATGGATAAACTGGATATTTTCACTCTTTCACCTTCAGGTCTGGAAATGTGCTTCATGTTCAATTTATCTATCATACATAAGCCTGACTTCAGGGGGAAATGTCTAGTTTGGTTTATTCATTATAAAGGGATTATATTATCATTTGTAAATAACATTTTATAGGCTCAATGTACAGAGAACTATGGTGTTAAACGCTCTGATGCCAAACCTTATTTGTTACAATGGTGATTACTCTAGTTAATTTTATTTTCTAATTATTTAAAAGTTACCAAATAAGAGGTCCACATACATGATCAACTTTGAAACAATTATGTTCCATAAGATGTACTTAATATTAAAACCAGACTGACAGAATTAGGTGAGTTTTGGGAGAGTGTGAGAAACCAGTATTGACATCCTGGGAACAAACATGCATAAGGGGCGATCGCTAACCTCTGTAAGCTTACCACATACTGGGTTTCTCAACCGTGGCACTATCAACACTTTGGACCAAATCAGTGTTTGTTGTAAGAGGCTGTCCTGTATATTGTAGAATGCTTAATGGAATCCCTTGCCCCTACAGACGAAATGCCAATAACACGTCCTTCATGTTGACAATCAAAAATGTTTAGTCATTGCTATATATTGCTATAAATGTTTAGTCATTGCTAGAGGGGAGAAAAATTGCCCCAGTGGAGAACCTTTGTAATGCGAGAAGAGATTTTTAAAATTGTATTAGATCACAGAGTCATCTTCTGACTAGTGATTCTCATTTTACGTGCTACTGATGTAGAAAATCTAGAAAAGCTTGGGCTAATGGTAGACTGAGTCCAACACACAACACTAAATGTTTGATATTAATTACCCTATTCATAGAAGAACAGAATAAGCATTTCAATATTTGTACATTCTGCCTGTTGGAATCAGCCACGAAGTACTTATTTGTTGAGTTCTCTTTGCACACAGCACGCATCCAGGCATCAGGAAGACAGAATTGTCCGATATGGTTCTGTGTGCAGTTAAAAACTACTTGAAACTAAAACTAATGTAATATTGTACATCAGCTGTAACTGAAGAATAAAAAGAATTTAAACACTAAATAAATGAAACTAAAAAAACCTATTCTTAAGCAGTGGAAGTGATAGAATTAAACTAAAAGCCATCTTAGAGATGATCTACTTATTCCTCTGTTTTGTTTTTTTTAAGAGAAAAATGAGACCCAGAAAAGTCAGAAAGGGGATATGATCTAAAGACACCGACCTAGTAAATGAACTTGGGCTAAACAGAAGTGTCCTGACTCCCAGTCAATGGCGTAGACCAACACCAAACATTAGCTAACTGCTGAATAGGGTAAGACAGGCTCCAAGTGCTTGCAGTGATCAGAGGGAAAGGAAGATCCGCAAGGACTGGAACAGTTAGAGAAGGCAACAAAGACGGGGAAGGACTCAAGCCAGTCCTTGAAGATCACAGGTGGCTTCAGGGAAGGACTGGGAGGGCCATTCTGGTTTCTTTCCTGCAGACTTTGTGCCAAGTTGGGAACAACAGGAGAGGAGGCAGAGAGGCAGGAAATCACCCAATAGGAGCCATGGACTGAGTTCATACGGGGAAAGAATAAAAATAAGATTTGGGATGGTTTTCAAAGTCATTCCGAGGAATCTCGGGTTACCTTCTTTTCCCGAGTACTGCCCCCTGTTTTTCCTCAGTCTCCAACTGCATAAAACCCTGTCGGCCCAGAGAGGTCTTTTGAGAGCAACTTCCATAGAAGGGAAAGCTGTCCTCGGGTTTCGGGCACCCTTGGAGCTCCCTAACCTAGAAAGGTGCCCTTTTTATGATTCAAATTATGAACTCGAAAAGTCCCCGCACACCCAAAGTGCTGGGAGCAGAAGCAACCATTGAGTTTCAAAAACTGAAACTTGCATCACTTCTTTCCCTTTAGTATTTGACCTTGACTATTAAAATGGACTTGATTCCTTTTGTCTTGCCCAAGCTAAATTTTCCATTTGCATCAAAGGATGAGTCTGGCATCAATGAGTGAATTATATAAATCATAAGAAAGTGAATTTGACTACACAGCTCAAAAAACTGAATTAATCCAATATGAAAATTAAATAAATCAACTTACAACATGAAAATTGCATCAAAATCTGAAAAACGTCCGTGGATAAGATTTCTTCAGCAAAGAGCTCAGGGGAGTCGGCTAACTACTATTATTAGCTCCTCAGAAAGGCTGCCTGGAGAAAAGAGGGAAGGCCTATGTCTGTTCACTGGCCCCTTGGGGACAGTGACAGAGGTGATCCTTCTATGTGTGTGTACATACATGTGTGTGGAGAAAGAAAGGGGGGGGATTACTCTGGGATGGAGGACTGGCACTGATTCTAGGCAGAAAGCACGTGGAAGAAAGTAAATGATCTCGCTGAGGTGCTGTTACAAACTGCAGAGAGGCAAGGACAGCTCTGACTCAGCGCTTCCTGCCACGGTCACCAAGTGCTAACTAAGATAAGTAAAGTACCATTGATTTTCTCACACTTTCTCGGGCACATTCCAGGACAAACACACCACGAAGGCCCTGAAGGGATTTGCCCGCTGTTGAAGCCTTCTACACAGATTTTCTGAGTGCAACTTTTCTCTCTTCACCAAATGTCACTTGTATGAAAATGTTTGGAGAGAGGAGAAACCAAACACAAAACCGAAGGAGATTTCATGGTGTCGGTTTCAAACACTATTCCCAGCTCGGTGTCTGAATCCAGTGGAGAGGAAACTGCAGGAAGAAGCCAGAGGAAATGCCCTCAAAGGGACTCTGACATGTGAGGAACAGCTCAGGAAGGCAGTGGTGTCTGGGGTGACAAGGTGTGGCACAGAGCTAGGAGGCAGCCTTCTCCCCCACTCTGTGGAGCATCCCTCCAGCACGGCGAGAACTGTAGGGCCAGCATGAGGAGACCGCACCCTTACTGGGACAGCAGCGTCCTCAGAGAGAGAACCAGCAGTTGGGACACTCTTGGGTCATGGCCCTTGAGGAGATTTTTTATTTCTCCAACACCTCAATAAATGTTTATTGATCAGCTCTCTGTTCAGCCGTTCTGCTTTCTGGGGACACTGCTGTGAGCAAGAAGCAAGGGCAGGAGACAGCAGTAAGAGAAACAGAACAGCACCCGAGACACTGTGTATGAGCTCATCCGGGACACCCCGGACTCCCAGAAACAACTGGGCTGAAGTGAGGCTGGAGGGCTGTAGTTGGGGGCTGGGGCTATGCAGATGAGTTCATAATCCAGTAAAATTTTGGTTAATATTCTTGCTGTGACTCAGCTGGAATATGTACATGGGTGGATACATGCATGTAAAAGGGCTGGAAGGAAATACACCAAAATGCTAGTGAGGTTATTTATGGGAACCAGTTATAAATTATATTTTTATATAATTTATTCCATACATTCCATACATTCCATATTTTCCAAATGTTCTAGGGTGGATGTCTATTATTATTGTAATACACAGAAAAAATGTGGTAAGGGAAGAGATGGTAAAACTCTGTCACTAATTTAATGTGCTTTGGATAGTGTGATTATCTAGGGAAAATCTGATACTGCTGTACATTTGGAAGAAATATATCCCATGATAAATTTACCAAAACAGTACATTAAAATGAAATGTGTTTCTAAGCATAGAATTATTGACACATTTTGTTGCTGATGATTTGTCATTAAATGTTTAATCTTATTGGAGCTTTACTCCTTCCAGCAAAGTAAATTTTACTCAAAATGAAAAAAAGAAGGTAATTACCTCTTCCTGGGGGGCAATCACAAAATAAGCGCTGTAATTTGCTAGAAGATCATTTCTACGTCGATTAGTAGATAATTGAAGTCTCCAGACAATTCAAAATTCAAATATGACATCTTTGCCCTCGCGTCACTATAAAGAGATGAACTCGTTTACATATGTGGCTTGTCCTATATCCTGTTACCATAAACGTGAACTTTCTAGTTCATTTATAAGGCGTTCCCCTTGAAACATCTGTCATATTTAGTGTAATCATGTACCTTAATGTAAAGGTGTGTCTGTATGTGTGTGTGAACACACACATATATTTGTATGCGCACACATACAAATTGGTTCTCTGGACAACTATAATTCAACCTAGTATCTGATACAGTTGGAATTCCTTTGTTAATCAGGAAAAAAAAGTAAGAAATTTTATCTCATTCTCCTCTTGAAGATGTAATTGCAATAAAAAATGGGTGACTAATTTTCCTAAAAACACAGTAGTGAGACTCTGTCAAACAATCCTGGGCCCGGGCTAGAGAAATGAATAAGATAAGGACATATGGCAAGCCGGGAAAGGCCAGGCTTGGTTGTGGCATAAACATGAGGGATCAGCATGGGGACCTCAGAATGCGGAGATTCTTAGAAGTGAAAGACTCTGGAAAGAGAAGTGATGGCATTGATGTACAGTGTTGTCCCCAAATGGGTCGCTAATTATTGCTTGATGATGATGTTAGTTAGTTAGATGACGCACCTGCCTCACTAATCCCAGAAAATAAACTAGAAATGCTGATTTGCTAAAATCAGACCTCCAACAGAGTGCATCCAAGAAGACCTGCAAAGAGTTGCCCAGGTTTTCTATCCACAAAGCAGTGATAGCTCCGATCCAAACACCAGGGCAAACTCACCAAGTTTCAGAAGCCAGAACGGCTCCAGAGTAAGGAAAGAACACTCCAGGCATTCCTGCCTTGACCAAGTCCATCCACGGGTGTGTATGTCCACTTTGTCCTAGAAGTTCAGATCTTGGTGTCTGTTTGTGCCCTGATTGGTTAAGAGGTAGCCTTTGAAACGAGGAAGTTCACCCTGCCTAGGTCAGGTTCATTGAGGATCTTTAATGCATTGCAGACCTTCCTCTGAGTCCATGTTTCCTTTCAGAGGCCCTCTGATAAGATCTCCTGGGAAATCTAAAAGAGTTGTGAAGGGCTTCACAGGTCACAGCCGGTCACAGAAAAGCTTGACAGATGGTTCCTTCCACCATATTGAAAATGTGGGAACTTTCCAGTCAATACTGTTTTCTTATTCAGCCCCAGACTTCCCTGGGAGACAGACAGAGCCAGTTGGAAGACATGAGGTATTGGGGGAACTCTCCCCACCCTGATGGAGATAAACCAAGTTGGATTCTCAATTTACTTCTAAGTCTTGCCAAATGAACTGTTCTGCCTGAGTAACATTCCAACAACCTTATTGTAAAAATGCATACACTTTTCCACATTACAAATGCCGTACAGCTGAACATGCAAGCCCTTCAGTGATTGTCAAATCACACAAGAGGATGGGAATGACATGTTGAAATATAATTCACCATATCTCTGGTACTTGCCAAAGTTTTCGTATTGTTTCTATTTTTTTTTCTCTTACAGGGGAAAAACAGAAAAATATGCTTGGGTTCTTTTCCCCACTTAAAAAGAAAAAGTCAGATCTAAATAAATAGTTCATTTTAATAGTCCTTCTCTTGCTTTCAAGGCAGAAAGACAAATGGAAAAATTATTTAAATACATTTGTAGAGAAGGAGAATCGCTCCCCTTTAAGCTAAAATATGGGTGAAACAAGTATAGTTGCGTATCAGAAAAAAATGATTTTGACCCATATTACCAAGCTAAATTCCCAGAATCATCTAGAAAATATGTTCTCTGGCAAACTAATCTAATGTTATTTTATGGCATTCATGAGTTGGAGTTTCTAGGATTTGGGTCACATTTCCTAATCTATGCTGCTGGAGTTTGCAATTCCCAAATGGATGCTCTCTTAGGTAGGAAGTAAGTTGGTCTCAAGAAGAGAGGCTGAGGCAGTTGGACTTGATGCCAAAACTCAGCTCTGCCATTTGCTAGCCATGTGTGCCTGAGTAAGTGGATTAACCTCTCTGAACTTTGGCTTCTTCAGCAATAAACCGATGACGATAATAATACCTACCTCATTAAGTATAGTAATGTATGTAAAACAGTTAACACTTGCCCGGTATATACCGTAAGTATACAAGGATGTGTTAAACCAGAAGTTCGCAAACTATGGGCTATAGACCTCCGGTTTTTGTAAAAAGTTTTATAAGAACACAGCTGCACCCATCATTTACATATTGTCTAAGGCTGCTTTCTAGCTACAGGGACAGAGTAGTTGCTACAGAGACCACGTGATCTGCAAAGCTGATAGTATTTGTTATCTGGCCTTTCCAAAAATTTTTTTCCAATCCCTGCATAAATGTTAAAAATAACAATTTTTGTGATAGGTGCTTTTCTTTTCTTTTCGTTTTTATGTAGAGAGAAACTGACTTTCAGAGAAGGGTAGCAACTTAGTGAAAACCACTCAGCAAGGAGGTGACAGGGCTTCTCTCAGCCCCTTTCCCAGCCCGAGTTTCTTCCTACCTTCTAGAACCTGGAATGATGTCATTTTTGTAAGGAGCCTGTTTAGCTCATGGTGGGAGGAGGGGTCCCATTACCCATCTGCTCTATTTTCAACTGACTGGCTTTCAATTCAAGTTGAACTTACTGAAACCAAACATTTAGGGCTTGGAAGATGATTAAAAATTGTACAGTTTGGTTCATCCCACAAACCCTACCCAAAAATATTCTTGATAAAAATTCAGCTCAGCCCCCAAGTGCTCCTATCTCTCTCGGGGATCAGTCTGCTTCCAAGTCAGTGAAAGTAGAAAGCATTCCCAGAGGGGGAGGGTCCCTGTTGGAGCCTTGATCTCTGAAACTTCAGCAACAGCCTCAGGGTCGCTGGAGTTATCCTTGAGCTGGTAGGTTAAAAACGGAGGAGTGCAGACAAATTGGCAGTTAAAAATCAAAGTTTTCTAGAAAGACAGTTCAACTGAAAAAAGTATTTCAATTATGCAGTTGAAAAAGTATTGCGCAGCTCCATGGCTCACTTACCGGCAAACTATAGGGACACTGTCACAAAGGGAATTTGACGTGTGGCGCCGTCCTGTTCACTTCTCCCCCGGGGAGGTCCGCTGCTATTAAAGATCAAGAGTAGAATTTGCACCAAAACTTCGAAAAAGGAAAAAAATTCATGAGAGAAAAGGCAGGTGAAGTAGGATTTCTGTGGGGGTATCTCTCAGGTTGAAGAAACACAACGTCAGAGCACACATAAACGGTTTGTGCTGTCTGTCCTTCCGCTGGGTGACGCTTACGAAACACTAGGTTAAAAACATGGAGCTTCTATAAAGTCGAAAAATTTCCTCACCCAGATGTTAGTTGATTTACACGCAGAAGTAAAACACCCCTCTCTGATCTAAAGATGAACTTCCAAACTATTCTAAAAGTCATACAGAAAGAGAATTCAAAACGTATGCTTGTGTTTGGAGTTGACAAAAATAGCAACCAGATTTGAACAATTATTTTGACTCTAGCATTTATTCAATTTAAGATAAATTTATTTTATTCTTTCTGCAACAGTTCTGAGAGTGAGGGCATCTCAAGCTTGCAGAATTTTACAGTCGAGTAACAAAAGCCTGACAGACAAAGTTTGCCGTGGGAGTGCGGACACCACCTTAGCAAGACATGACCCACGCCACTACAGCGTAACAAACGTGTGGGAAATAAACTATTTCCCAGTAATACACAGGAGAACATGAAATTCCAACCTTGAAATAAAGAACACTTTGCTGGTTATTTCTGGATTCTGACACCATAACAATTTTGCACACCACAAGGTGACTTACTGGAGGGGATATAGAAATTTAAGCAGCACGTGCTTGGGAGACGCGGACACGTATGATGGCCAACTTGTCTTGCTTCCTCATTGAAACCAACTGGAATCTTCCTACAATGAGCAACTTTCACTAAGTCTAAGTTCATCAAGAGGATTAAAAAAGTGGGAGAAAAATACTAAAGCCTTACCACATAAAACAGGAAAAATAGCAGAACACCCCAGTTGCCCAACACAGGGCAGATATCAAATAAAACTGAAAGTAGCTTAAGGAAGACGCTATACAGGTCCTAGTGTTCCTCCACTTGGGAACTGAGCAGGAAAAGAAAAATGGAGAAAGAGAAAACACAGAGCTGGTCCCTTCGCTGCAGAGAGCTCCACCCCAGATGAAAAGCCATCAGGCGCACATTCCTGAGCACAGATGGGTAGCATCTCAGTGCTGGTTCAGAGTGTACCTGCCTTCTTATCCCTGCTAGAATCGGCCTGGTCATTTCTTATGTTTTGGAAAGTAGATCAGTTCTGCAACTTCACCACCCCCAGAGAAGTTAACCCAAGGTCTTCCTTTCTGTTCTTACCGAATTCTAAGCTCTTCAGTTTTCTCACCTCATCTCCTTAGGGAGAGATTTTCTAGGGAGGGCATGTGCATTCACTTTTCTTTGCTGTCTTAATTTTGCTGTCCTATAGCTTACAATTATATAGCCTTTTCCACTTTCTGCCCTCTTTCAAATATCCCACAGCATCCCTATGCAGGAGTAGTACCATTCCCAATGTACTCAGGAAATGAAGCCAGTATTAACAGACTCACTAAGTACACGACCCATTCCCACCTCGATCCTGAAAAAGGGGCTCATTGTAACTTCATATTTATAAGCATGGTATGAAAAACGTTCTCATATAAGCAAAACTTAATACCTTTTAGACACCGAAGCTTCATGAAAACCATTTTGTAGGAAATCCATCTCAAAAAGCTTATATGTCATAAAGGATAGACAATGTAATTTAACTTTTTCTTGAAGACACAAGGTTGTCATTATAAACATCTGTTATTTTATGATGATGTAATACAGTTTTGTTTCTTTGAATCTAGTAATTTTCCTCCTTCTTCTTCTAATCAGTGTATCCATGCTGTTGCTTATTACTTTAGCGGGCCTGCCTATTACAGTTCCATTTCCATTTCCAGTCCCCAGAGACATCTGAACTAGGAACTCGATAATCATGTTTGTTAGGAGCTGCATGTTAGGTGAGGTTCAAGGGATGGCATAGAAATCACCGTTAACAGGTTTGGTGCAGCCCTTAAAAAAGCTGTTCCCCTCACAGAAATCCCTTTTCAATTTACTTTCCCTTCAGAACCATGGTAAGAAAGGAAAACCTGAGTTTGCCAAAATCTAAACTTTAGATAAGCTAGGTGTGGTGAACTTTGAATTCCACTTACATTCACATCTGCCCATTTTTTTACATCCTCCTGTAAATTATCTGCAAACAGGTCTCCAGGTACAGTGATCTATGAATAATGTTACTTTTTTGTCCAGTATTATTGGTATTATTTTCAATCTGGGAACAATTTATCCCAGACCCTGAAGTTATTTTGAATAATCATTCAAGAAGAAAAAGAAAAACAATATCAAAGTTGATAATGGATGCAAAAACATCATTTCTAAGCATTATTAACTTTAAAGAGAGGGAACTCCACTGGAATAGAGATCAAGATATTTGATTTTAATGCTAACTAGCCACATGAACTTAACTAAGTCATTTGATCTCTCTAGTCCAAATGGTCTACTTTTTAAAAAATTAACTGACACAGTTGAACAATATGGTTTTAAGGAACCACTAAGTTCCCAGATATCCTGGCGTTTCAAATGTGGTTTGAAAAACAAAATCTGTGAAGTGGACGACATCTAGTGGCTTCTCAGTTTATATACATCCCAACCAACCAACAATTTCAATGAAGTCACTGTCGATTACTACAATCTCATACATGCAAATATCTGGAATTTTTAAACATAGAGGGATCTAGAGGATCATTGAGTTGAACCTCCTTATTTTATATTCACAGCAACTGAGAGCCAAAGTGGTCACATCCTTGCTGAAGGTCACACTGCTGCTAGATGTCACCCAAAGTCCACCCACTTCAAATCCAGTGTGTTTGTCTTTTATGTTCCCCATGGAAGCCCCATACACACACACATACACAGAGGCAAGAAATAATGCCATAAAAGACCAAGGATAATTTCGTTCCTTTGTGGAAGATCATTATCTGTCCTCGTACCTGATATTGTCAGCTTTGTAACGTTTGTTTACTTGTTTAATTCTTCCCACTGGTTCTAAGTTTCACGAGGCTAGGACCCCAGGTCTCATCCACTTCTGCGGACTGAGCACCAAGACTTATACTGACATTAACCCTGATGCCCAAATCTCTCTCTCCTCCCCCTCTCTATAATTTACCTACCTATCAACCAATAATTGATAACATATTGTCAATCTGTCCCTTCAAAATGTAGTGAGGAGCATAAGATTTTATAAAATTAGAATGTAATTGTTTCTTTCATGTGTGGCCAAGAAAAAGACAAGTTTATTGATTGAACTGCGTTTTCCCTACCTTTCCATTGGAAAACCACCTATCTCCATTTTCCAGCACTCGGATGGGGTTGACCCAGTCTCCTGCAGCCCCAGAAGTTCATGACTAAGGTTTGGCCAGTCTCGGCTTGTCTTCCCCGGGCCAAAGGGACTGGTTCAAGGACATTTCTGATGGTGCCACTGAGAAAGATGCCTCCTTTTCCTCTGGGAACTTGAGCTATAAAATACGTAAAGAGGAAATAGATTCAGACTAGCCAGTGGCCATTTTTCCTGTCACCCAGAAAACGCTTTTTGAAAAATAAAGCAGAGATAGAGACAGCAGCCTAGTGTCACCAAAAACACTGGAGCTGGCCATGCCACTTTCTTTCTGCTTAAACTACCACGAGTGGGCTCCTATATCCTGAAACCAGCTGTAGAAAAGTCTGAAAGAGAGGACTCAAAGAATGATTTTGAGGACAAGTCTTTCAAATTCAGTTCCCAACTGTTTCTATGCAAAACTAGGCAACTGTATTAACTCAGCGTGAAATAGAAAGCTATATCCTGGATAGGAAATATGAAGTATCTCTTTCTCGGAAAGCTTATAGAATGCACAACCTTATTCAATAACTGAATATTTACTGTTAACCATTATATTGAGATACTTTATTTCTTTAAGCATATTGTGAATTCCCTAAAGATACAAATCACAGAGCAGGCACTTAATAAATATTTCTTAATTGTTATTTTATATGTATACATAAATATATATAACTGGTACTCAAACCTATCATCTATTATATATAATATATATATTTATATGTATGGGTGGGCAAAAGTAGGTTTGCAGTTGTGAGTATGCGAAACAGTTTATTCATGTATTATTATTTATCGTTATTGTATTATTTTCCATATGAACAACTGTAAACTTACTTTTTTCCTATCCTGTATATATATAATTGGTTCTGTTTCTCTGGAGAACCCTAATACAGAGGATATTTCAAATGCATGTGTAAATCACCCATATATTCTTATGCAAGACAGGGACTGAAAAACACTTTTATTCATAATCACAGTAATTGCATCTGTCACTGTAATTGCATCACTAGGGAGGAAATGTTCAGGCTCAATATTGATATGTGCAGATTAGCCTGGAGCACAAATAACCTGGCCATACGATTCAGTTAGAACAGCAGGTGGTCCTCTACCGACATGCACTCAAGTTCCAAGTTTTCAGAAGGACTTCCCAGGTATTGCTCTAATACATGGTTTTCCTTTTGGTTTGACGATGCCCCCAGACTGCCCAGGTGGAACTTCACCTTTGTGGACTAGTGTTCTCGACTATGAGTGATTTTGCCCCCACAGGTCACTGGGCAGTTCTGGAGACATTTGTGGTTGTGGCCACTGGACGAAGGGTGCTATTCGCAGCTAGTGGGCTCAGGCCAGAGACTCAGCTGAGCACCCTACAGTGCACAGAGTGGCCCCCACAACAAAGATTTATTCGGCACAAAACGTCAACAATGCTGACATTGGGAAAACCTTGCTTTAGACAAAGGCTTCTGCTCTCTGAGTGAGGTGCCATATCAAAGCCCAGCAGTCATTTATTTAGTGAAAATGAATTCAGAGCATTTCCTGGAAGCTAGTTTTCATTGAGGCAGGTAAGTGTACAAGCGTGAGGGGTGCATGAGTACCTTCAGGGAACGGCAGAGGTATCCTGTAAAGATATCAGAAGGGAGGAACACCAAAAACAAATACGCAATTTTAAAAATTTACAACTTACTTTGGAGGGAAGCATGTCCCTTGGACAGGAGGAGGTTCAGAAACTCCAAAAAGCTATTCAAACTTATTTCTGGTGAGCAAGGGGGATCTGGTTTCTCGTGTGTGTCAAACTTGGGCTCATATTTCCAAAGGAATTCATTGGTTGTTCTCCAGCAAAATGAAGCAGAAAACTGAGTTAAAGGGAACAGTGCACCAATGCCCAAGCTGCTTCTCTAGACCGGTGTCTGTAGGCCCTGCGTGCCCACACACCAGGGCACTGCAGGAACCATATTTTAATACTTGGCAGTCAGCTTACCACCAAGCTTTATGGATTATCAGGGTCCTGGCAGGAATAGCTGGCACCCACAAACTGGGTGGTTCGAAGAAACTTTAATAAAAAGACTATTTTCAAAGGTATGAACACGATGTAGAGAAATCACAGGAGACGGTGCCTTCCTTAAGACCAGTAATAATACCATCCTTACTCCTTCAAGGGTAAGAGTGGTAGGGGTGGGAGCATTTCTCTAACCACCGAAGTCTGAGCAGAGGAGATAGCCTGACAAGGGCTGTGACATCTGCCGAAGGGATACAACCCAGCCATGACGACGGCCCTACAGGGATGGAGCTGGGTGAACAAATAAATATACCATCTCACTCCTTCTGATCTCCTGCTGGTGCTTCTCATCAGCTGGACCCCATGGGCAGTGAGACAGCAAGAGGATCATTTGATGAAGGTCAGTGTCTTAGTCCATTTGGGCTGCTATAACAGAACACCACAGACTGAATGGCTAATAAACAACAGACATTTATTTCTCACAGCTCTGGAAGCTGGGAAGTCCATGATCAGTGCCCCAGCAGATCCACTGGCTGGTGAGAACCCACTTCCTGGTTCATAGATGGCTCTTTATGCTGAGTACTCACATAGCAGAAGGGGCAAGGGGACCTCTCGGAGGTCTTCATTCATAAGGCCTCTGCTCTCAAGGCCCTATCACCCTCCAAAGGTCTCACCTCCAATACCATCACGTTCTTTCACCACCACCCCATTTCTTTGTGGCCTCTTACAGACACACAGTTTGAAACATCCTTCAGTTTTGTTTTGTTGTTTTTCATGTGCTAGGGTTACTCTTCACTTGCAAGACTTCAGCAAAGAAGAACGGGAACTGTGGTCCCAATCACATTGTACACAAAAAGGGAAAACAAGTAAGATAACCCATTGAACTTGAAAGCCTTTTTTGGAACAATTAACCAGTACACATGAGCCACGTATACGCTCTTCATTAAGCCTTAGGCAAAGGTGCAATGGCTAATATAGCTTTATAAATAACATGGAGACAATATCTTTAAATATTAAAATACAAATGAAAACTTATAAAAGGTACAGACATTAAGGTCAAAATAACCACTGGAGAGCCTTCGTATGTCTTCATATAATAGTGATTGCAGGAAGTGAAGAGTGTGGGTAACGTAGTTTGGAAGAATGGAAGAAGCACAACGTCTGGAGACCAACAGACCTGCTTTTACTAACTGTATGACTTTAACTGAACCACACTAATTTTGTTCCTCCGACTGGTGAGAGGCAGAAGAAGTGGTGGTCCTTGAGCTCTACGCTAAGACAAAAGAAGCAAACCTCAGAACAGGAAAGGATCCAGGAAATATCGGCAAAGGATGGAGAGTATTAGAATGCAGCAATATTCATCAAGCCTCTCCTTATCTACTAGCTCTGTTGCTCCCCTTATTTACTACTCTCTACAAAGGCAAACACAAATGCTGAAGGTAAGGACCACTGTAAACTACAGGGACGTGCTACAGGAGAGCAGGGAGAAAGAGTGCTATCTCACAACCCACCTTAGAGGGAGAAAAGTCTCTGGAAGGAATGTGGCTCCTAGCATCTTAAGAGGAAAGGCAAGTAGGCTGGGTCCTGTGGGCCTGCACAGAAAAAGAGTGAGGTGAGAGACTCTGAAAATGTGGCTCTTCACTGCTGGGAGGCACATTGACCTCTCCAACCTTTCATTAATTTCCAAGAGAACTGGACACCCAATATGCACTCTAAATACAAATAGTAACTGTGAATTTGCTGAGGTTTCCTACTGGGCATCGAGGGATGGCAAGATTTCGGTGGATCTGAGGGGTCAGTGCATGACCAATGAGCAAAGGCCAAGACACAGAAGAGTGTCAGCTCTCCTGGGACACATCGATTGGTTGGAATTTATGAGGGCAGGAAAGATGAACTGCAAGTGATTCATTAGAGTCTAAGTGTGAAGCCTTTAATGTTAGATAAAGACAACCTCTGGTCAGCGATTTTCAACCAATGTGCCCCAGCACACGGGTGTGCCCCACGAATTTTTAAAGTATGCACCACCTGACTATTTAGTCAAGGGCACTGACCTCTTTTCCCTTAGATTGTCAAATAAAAAAAATGTGAACAGCCTTGAAAAGAGGTCAGTGTCCTCACTGATTAAATAGCCAGGTATTGCATGTTTTAAAAATTCTTGCGGCACACCAGTTGAAAATCGCAGCTCTAGGCAAAGAAAAACCAGTGTAAGGTTTTCAGCAAAAAAAGAGATATGACAAAAGTGACATCAATTCAGGGAAACCTTTCAAGGTAGTTCCTCATGAACCTGAGAGGGTAATCAGCCAGAACATTCATTCCCCTAAGCATAATTAACATTTACAGCCCTTAGAGCTTCCAGAGTCCTTTTTGTACATCTACTCTCATTTTATTCTCCCACCAAGTTCCAGAATCATGTGTTATTCTTATCCCCTATTTATAGCTGAGAAACATGAACATGTCACACAAGGTCCCAACAGGAAACAGATGGCAAACTCAAGCTAGAGTAATTTAAAGAGGGTTCAATTACAAGGGGTTATAAAAGGTTGAGGAAGTGTACAGTCGGGAGCCTGGGGCCACTAACAGTCGGGAATCTGTAACCGCTCCCAGGCCAGGTGGGGCGAGGAGCCAGAGCTCACCCAGCTCTCCTAGAAGGAAGGAGTTGTGCAGAGAGGATTGTTGTGAAATGAGCAGTAGCCTTGGGAGGCAAAACATCCACAGGGCAAAGCATCCCCCTCCCAGGGAAGAACCAAGGGAGCAAATTTGTTCTCCGCCCACACATCTCTCGTTAAGGGTCCCATTGGCTGGAAGTCAAAGGCATAGGAGTCTGTTGTTACAAGCCATACCTTTTCCCCCTCAACATCCTCTCTAGTCTTCCATCCACATGAAAATGTTGTGTCCCTGGTACAAGGGACACCTGAAGTCCCTTAAGATTGCGTCATCGTGGGTTGATGTTGATCCAATCACACTCCCTCCTGAACCCTAAAATGTTAGCCACTCCTGGTGTCCACCATGTATAATAGACGGAAAAGTTGGGGAGAGGGAAAAGAAAAGAAAGACGTGAAATGAAACAATGGCTACAGTCCACACTTCCTTCTGGTCACGAGAGCCGAATTAGTAATCACAGCACCAAGACCAGCTTTGTGGGTGACAACCTGTGCAGCCAGGCCCACGGAGCCCTGCGTGTAGGAGGGTCCTGCCCTTGGTTAGTGCTCTGCTGTTGCTGTCTTGAAATTCTTGATAATATTTGAATGAGGGGCCGCACAGTTTTCTTTAGTCCTGGGCTCTGCAAACTATGGAGCCAATCCTGCATCTCTCTCTTCTTCTAGCACCTATTCAAGTGACTCTCAGCCTTTGTCAGGACCTGGTTGGACAGGGTCCTTTACTCGGAGGGATCACCCAGACCTTCCTTGCTTAACTTTATGGGGTGGCCAGAGTTTTCCAATGAGCAGAATATTATGCAAGGAAGTACTAATTGCACAATATTCTTATCAAGTACTAAAAATGGCTCAAGAACATAGATAACAGTTAAATATAGTAAAACAAATAGGAAGTGATAAGTTTTGAGTATGTACTATCTTTTAAAACTATAATTTACTTCATTTTAAGTTCCTGACAAAATTCTCCTTTATGTAGAAGAAACTCACTTACCCCTATGAATCATTCTGGCCAGAAAAGCAACCCCTTACTCTGCTTGAGGACACAGCAGGATCTGGAACCCCAAATGGCCAGGAGGCGGTCCCAGACCAGTTCATCTGAAACATGACCGCTACCATGTCCCCTGGAGAAGCATTCTTCCCCTAGAGACTAGGACCTTCAAAGTCATCCAGCTCAAGGTTGTATAAATCAGAAGCAGAAATATTTCT
>VMDR010017445.1:0-20096 GCA_007922815.1 Macrotus californicus
GTCTGCACACACTGGGTTGCGACTCTTTCTTTTTCCCAAATAAATCCTTTTTTATGATGATGTACCTAGTCAATATTGTTTTTCAGTCAACCTTTCAATATTATAAAAAGGAAAAAATATATAATTTGTAGGCTGTTTTTAGTAATGAAGCAAAAATTTGTGAACTTTTATTTAATCAATCAATTCAACAAAACTGAGGCAGAGAGGGACGTCCCTTGCCAAGCACTGAAGATATAATAGGAAGTTGTTCAAAGTGTAATTTCCAAAAAGGTAAAAGCATGGCTTGCAAATAAATATAAAATGAATATGTGTCAAAGATTTTAACTCATTAATGAATGAAGAAGTCAGCAGGATGTTAAAAGTGGTTTAAAGGGGATCTGAATAAAAGATAAACTGCATTTTGCCATGTATGATATGCACCCATGTTTTTGGCCTGAACTTTCAGAAAAAAAATCTTCTGTTTTAATTTTTTAATTCAATTTTTTACATATTTATATTTAGATCCTTGTTTTTTGTATTATAAAGGGATTTGAGCATTTCTTTTTGAACATATGGTACAAGAAATTTTGTTAACAAATAATTACAAAACACAAGAACAGATAGAAGGTATTTCAGGCACTACCCACATATAATGCGCATCCTTATTTTTCCCTCAAAAATTTGGGCAAAAAAGTGTGCATTATACATGGCAAAATATGGTATATGGGAAGTCAGGAATGCTGAAATCAATTTGCTGATAGATGCAGAACTGGTCAGTATCCTACAGAGCAAGAAAATGTAATGTTTGGAATAATCTTTTCTGCAAGATGGAGGGTAAAAATGTATTTGTAAAACAGCCCAGTTAGAGACAAAAGCACAAAGTCCCCCACAGAATCATACAGCTCCAAAGGACCGAGCCAGCTCGGCGTTCCACCGACAGGACACCTGGCTCCTCCATTTGCCATTTCAAAGCCTTCCACGGTCAGGCCTAACAAGGAAAAACTGTTCCCATCCTCACGGAACACATAGCATAGTAAGAGAGTTTATAAATAAAAAGCATAACTTTAATAAGAGAAATGTACAGGGTGCCGTTAAAGATGATTTTCACAAAAAGGTAAAACGATGACTTTTCTAAGTTCATCTCAAAGATTTTTATGTAATTCATCAGTTAAAGAGGGAACCAGGAGGATATTACAACCTGCTCAAAAGAGGGCTCACACACCACACGCCTGTGGTCAGAGAGGGAGCGCTGGAATGAGTTGGCCAACTGATGCAAACGGACAGCGCTGTCTCAGCTCTCACGAGTGGCAGTCAGTTCAGTTGGTGGGACCAATTTGCTTTTCTATGAATAGGAATTGTTTGCAACACTATCATTTTCTGTCAATTCCGTGTCTGTAGGGCTGTGAAACAGCCTAATGAGAGACAAACAAGTCACACATCCCTACAGAATCAGAGAAACCCTGGAGGCTCCGCATTCCCCTGGAAAGGATACCCAGTAATCTCACTTGTCCGTTTCAGAGCTTCAGAAGGTCTGAAATGGGGCTGAAAAGAAGCATAACAGATGGTGCCACTTAGACTGCGACCTAAGAGAAGGTGCCAACTCTGAAGATGGGGTTAAGACCTCCCAGATAGATGGAAGCATATCATGAGCAAAGGCCCTCAGATGGAAAAGGGCTTAGAGGAAATAGAGGACCAGCGTGGCTGAATAGGAATAAGCTAGAGAAAGAGGTCAGCACGGGGGCAGACAACACAAAGCCTAGAGGATGGAGACCAAAGAGTTTGGATCTCCAAGTGCAGCAGGCGCCGTTAGAGCTTTAAACTGGGACGTGCCACAGTCTGCTTTGTGTTTTGTTAAACATCTCTTGTTGCTGTGGGAGAAGAGACTGGTGGAGGAGCAGGGGACCCATCAGGAAGGAGGCTGTTGCAAGGTCCCCAGAAAAGCAGACAGACACGTGCAGATGGGAAGAAGGGCCTGGATACTCCTACTTGTTCTATGCTGGAAACACCATGATCTGCTGATGGATTGGTGTGGAATAATACATGTTGTGGCATTAGTATGAGCTTCTCCATAGTAATGCTTTTGGCTAGGGAAGTCTGAGGCACTGGCCTGGGCCCATACTACTCATGGGGGCCCCTGTGAACATGCAGTGGCTGCACTGGCCCTTGAGGTTCTACTATAACTGCCAGGTGCACTTCAGCAACAACCACGGGACGTGCAGACAGTGTTGTGGGACTCGGTCCCTAACCTGTGGGATCTGTGTGGACTCCAGTTTGTGTCTGAACTGAGTCGTGGCACACTTGGTGTCCACAGAGAACTGGAGAATTAGTTGGTATGGAAAGCCCCACACACACATCCGGTGTTAACTCTGCGTGTACAGAAGTTGTTTTTCCTTTTCAGCTGATTACTGCTGGGGAGGGAAAGGGTGAATGAAGGGGACTCTCAGGCTTCTGGCTTGAGCACCTGGGTGAATGTAGTGCCATATCTTGTGATGGGGGTGTCTGGATTCAAGGGAATCTCAAGTTTCTCTGTGTAAGATGCCTGTTGGGAGTTCAAGTTCCCAGCACCCAGACTGTGGCTTGAGGGAACAGCCGTGGGGGAGAAGTAGGCGCCTTGTATCTCGCCCAGGCTCTCCTGGCCTCAGCCGCCCCAGGCCCGCAGCACAGAGGGTGTCCCAATGCCAGCAGCGACTGACTCCTCATACACATGTGCCTCTGTGTTGGAGCTGTCTGTCTTCCTGGCTAGAGAAACCTCCACACTCTGACTTACCCAGAAGCCATTCATTAGCAGTAATTAGCACAGTCACTCATTTCCCTGGAGGAGGAACGTGGCCGGAGGTGGCTCTCCACCCCGAGAGGGAGGCTGGAGCCAGTTTCCCCACACTTCCTCTCTACAGGCATGACTGCATGATGTGGCTGCCCAGGTCACCTGAGGGGGCTAGGTCACGGCTCAGCAAGTACCCCCGTCCCCCAAGGCAGGGCCAGGAGGACCTGCAGATCCCAGCTCTGCATCCAGCTCACTTCTAGAACTGAACTGGGGCCCCTCACTCTGCATCTACCCCCAGACACGGCTAGTCCTGCACAGCCAGTCACTTCCTCTCCAGAAGCCTTTGACCATGACCTTTGACCACCCAATTCTGAGGTCCTGTCCTTTCTCCAAGTCACTGATACTTCACCACAAGTGCTGGGAGCTGCTCAGCCCAGGGAAAAGTACCCAGCGAGTCAGCTCCACCCAGCTTGCCCACTTCCCTCTGTCATTCTCAGCTCTCCTTCCCATCAGCAGGCTGGGCTGAGTCCTTCCCAGTCTGGAGCTTCCTTCTCTGCTTCTTGGTCATGGAGGAAGCCCAGGCCTTCCGGACTGACTTCTCAGTGTTGTGGCAAGAATAGTCTCTAGCTGGTCCCAGCTGGAAGGAAGAGAAATATGCATAACTGTTGAAGAGTCTGGCTTTAGAATATGCTGGTCACGTGATGGATAACACTCAGGGGCACGCCAGGTAATACTGCACAGAGGGCTACCTGGGCCTGGGGGTGGGGCGTGGGGTGGTGGGGATGTTCTGTAGCATTTGCTGATTTCCATGGTATAAATTGTCCCATAATGCAAGGCTGACTTCAAAATACTAATGTGATGTCCACCACTTGCATATTTCTGAAAACTTAACAGCTCTTACTAGCCAGTAGGAGCCCACGTTAACACATCTCTTTAATAAACACGTTCTTTTGAAGGGTAAGCAAACAGACAAAGCACAGGGGGCTCTAAGCTCACCTGTGCTCAGTTGAATTAGCCAGAGCTAATTCTTGTGGAGGTTGGGGGCAGGGGTGCAATAGAAAGGATTTTCCATCAACCAGAGAAAACCGAGTGTAAATGGGAAGTTAGGAGTGGGGGTGGGGGGGGGCTCCTGACGCCCAGAGTGACAATTCTGTAGAGGACTGTCCACCTTTCTCCCTGAACATTCTCAGCCCAGGCTGATGGGATATTTTTCCATGCGAACAACAGGGAAAATGGGACTAACTCTAAGAATTCCAGCATACAGTCAACTTTTCTGAAGGGGAACGAGGCTGTAAACAAAAAGCTAGGGGAGCACTCTAAGCCACAGGAGGAAAACCAGAGGAAGCTGGCATAGAGAACTGCCACAGAGAGGGACAGACTATCAAGGGACGGAGGAGCGGGCATAACGACAGCAGGAAAAATGCCTGAAGGTCCTCGTAGACCACAAGAGCTAACAGTGCACCTGAACCTTACAAGTCCAGCTTTTAAAGTGTCAGGCAGTTGGGGGCTCTGCATTTAGAAAGTATGGAGTTGAGAAAGGGACTGGGAGGAAGGATCCCTGAGACCAGAGAAACGAACACTGAGCAAGGAGGTGATGCTCATCTTCCATTTGAAAGAAATATCAAGAGGATAGGCAATGATGTTATAAGACAGCAAAATTTTACTACCCAGAATTTTAGGGATTTGGGGGTGGGGAGTGCCTGACCAGCAGCTCAGGACTGGGGAGCCAGAAGATGGGGGAAGGGTTTGGTGTGTGTGCCATGTGAGGCTGAGTTTCTGGTAGAGGGGAGAAGGGGAGGAGCTCTGGGGCCAGGACTGGAATGAACAAAACTAAGAAGAAGGAGCCTGGGCAGAGGTCAAGGAAAATGTGAGGTCTGGGGCATGGGAGCCAGGGGGATGGCTCTGAGAGGGATGTGGGAGCTGGGCCCTGGGCTGGGGCCTGGGGCTGGGGCTGGGGCTGGGGCTAAGTTCAACCCAAGCCTTCAAGAGGCAGGGCTTTCCAAGCAACATCTGATTTCCAGGGCAGTTCAGGAGTGCAGTTAGATGGGAGGAAGGAGATCCCCAAGGGAAGGTGACAAAATGCCAGCTATTGAGTAGCGTCCTCCAATGTCCATGGCACACGCCAGGCCAGGTTCCTCAAAACCATCAGTGCCCCAGAAAACCTGGTCTGCAGCTGAGCCCAGCCCAGCTTGTTGAGGCACTCAGTCTTGCAAGGCCGCCTGCCAGCCCTTGAGCGGCCCTTTTTCCTGTGGCCCTGACAGGTGTGGCAGTGCTGACTGACTGTCTTCACAGGGGCGCACGCTGAGGCCCAGGCTGGAGGAAGGAGCTACTGTGTAGCTGGCTCCTTTGGAGGGCTCTGCTCACTCTGGGAGCTTCATTTGAGTTATGGGAGGAGGGCAGGAGTAGAATCTGCTCCATCCCAGGCCCTGCCCTCCAAGAGCAGGAAGAGCCTGAGGACCCAGGGCACCAGCCAGTGCGGCGGAGGAGGGTGGGCAGGTGGGGCTGTGCAGCCCAGTGTTGCCATAGCTTCCAGCATTCACGACAAGGTAGACATTCAGATCTTTCTAGTTTTTAGTAAAGTGCACATAAGACTTACCATTTTAACTATGTAGGTGTGCAGCTCGGTGGCACTGAGCACACTCACAATGTTGTGCATCCACCACAACCACCTCCCGAGGGTCTCATCTTCCACAACTGCAACCCCGTCCCCATCACTCCCTTTCTCCCCCCCAGCCCCGCAACCTCTAACCAGCGCTCTGTCTTTATGAGCTGGATGAGGCTGGGCACCTCGTATACATGGACCCACACAGTGTTTGTCCTTTTGTGTCTGGTTTATTTCATTGAGCAAATGTCCTCGAGGCTGTACCCGTTTCAGTACTCCACCCCGTTTACGGCTGGATGTCACTCGGTTGTACGGATGAGCCACATTTTGCTTATCTATCTACTCATCCGTCCTCAGACATCGGGTTGTTCACACTTTTCGGCCATTGTGAATAGCGCTCCTAGTAACATGGGTGTACAAATATGGTTTGTACACAGGGGCTCAAACAGACACTTGTACACTCACGTTCACAACAGCATGGGTCAAAATTCAGACTTTAAAAAAATGTGGGTTTGCCCAATTTAGAAAACCAAACGACACTGAGCGTCTAACAAAGCCCACTGGAGGGCTGGGTCCCGCTCCTGTTCGGCAGCTCTGGTCTCAGAACACACTGAACACTCTGCTGGAACCAAGAGGAAAGGGGCCACTCGGGGCCAAGGGGCTTAGCTTACCTGGAGTTCGGGGTGGGCTCACAACATGGTGGAGGACTCGCCTTCCCAGAGCGGGGCCAGGCCGCCTTAGCCACTGTGCCTCTCCTTTGCCATTGGCTCGATCCACTAGTCCCATCCACCCAAGCTGTTCCAGGGCTGGAGTGGTCAGTGATGGCACCCACAACTCTCACCCCCTTTCCTACAAGTCTCAGCTCAAAAGTGAGCATGGCCTTAGGCTCCCGGTTTAAGACTGCAACCTCCCCACCCCCTACCCCCACCTCCCATTCCCCGCCCCCTTCCTGTCCTAACACCCTCCCTGTTTGGGTGTTCCCCAGGGACCTTATCAACATCTATCAGACTAAAAGGTTCACTGTGTTGATTGTTCCCTCCAGGTCTCTGCCAGGAGGGCAGGGTCACTGGCGCTTTGTTCACTGCTGTATCTCCAGCTCCTAGGGCAGCGCCTGGTATGCAATAGGTACTCGGTAGGTTTTGGTTGATGATGAATGGATACTCCTGTTCATATCTCTGCCCTGACCTCGATGCCCACGTCTGAAATGCAGCTGGTGAGTCACTTCTCTGGGGTGAGCATTGCCAGCTCCAGCTGCTCTTTCATGTAAGGCCTCTGCAACCCTGTCTTGTCATCTATACCTCGTTTTAGAGTCATCGATGGTCCTGAGATGGCCTGGCAGGGACATGGAAAAGTGGGTGGCATGGTGGGCAGCCTATCCATCTCATGTCCAGGTGAAGTGATGCCCAGCCAGGGTACCTGGTGTGGGTCCAGCCTATGGTAGGCATTCAGTTGCTATTTTGTTTAATAACTATTGAGTCATGAGAGGGTCTCCCCTCCCTGGGAATCAGGAATTGGTCTCTGGGGCCTTTGCCCAGGACTTGTGCCAGGAAATCTTCATGAGCTGCTCAGGACTTCCTCTGGCTCTGCTCCTTAGGACCCTTTTCTTGGCCACTCCATCTCAAGGACAGAAACATCTTGAGGCACACGCCTGCCCCTTGGGTCACTTGGACAGTAACCCAGATCTCATGAAAGGCAGAAAAAGCTGGAACAAAGAGGAAACTTGAGAGGCAGGAGCCTGGAGCATCAGTCCCCGTGGAATCGTCTAGACTCACCTCTTCCACACTGGTTTATTCATTCAACTAACATCCATTGAGGCTCAGTGTGCACCAGGCAACCTCGAATCTGAGGATCATGGGAGCTTCTTCAAACTGTCCCTCCGTTCAGGGAGTTGCAGCACACAGTACCTAACTTCAGGGAGGACCTCAGTGTCTGTGCCCACTGCTGCTCCTTTCCTGACACTCCCTCATAGTCCCATGGCCTCTGTGCCCACCCCCATACCACCTCACCATCATTACTTGTTCACCTGCCTCCCACCCCCAGGGAGATATGTGTTGCCTGAGGATAAGACCTGTGTCTTATTCACCATTGTGTCCTCGTGCCCGGCATAGGACCTGGCATACAGCAGGTACCACATAAATGCTTGTCGCGTGAGCTGGGGAGGCCAACCACGTCAGTTCCAGGAAGGGAGTGGGTCGGGGAAGCATGAGGGGTATGGCTAGCCATAGAGTGCAAAGGTGGACCCAGGAGAGTGAGCAAGTGGTGGGGGGGGCACCCTCTCCCCACCTAGGAAATTTCTGTTCGGTTGCTGAGGGGGCCCTATAGAAACCACCTCTCATCTTGGCCACTCTGTGTGGGTGTTTTCCTGTCTGTAGTCCCTCCTCCCCCCAGTCCTGGGACAGAGAATAATGCATCAGCCGGGGGCTGTTCAAGGCTCCTGTGTCCCATCTATGGCTTGTCTTTGGGTGGGGTGGAATGGGGGCTCGCCCCCACAGTTTAACCTGAGTTTCCCTGTGCCCCCCAGTCAAAGCAGGGCCGGTAAATCACATTATGATCCTTTTTGGTACTGACAATTTCCAGGGCAGGCTGTCTATTGCAGGATCTCAGAACCTTGCCACCACCAAAACCCTACCAGCACCAGGAGGTGGGCAGCAAGGACGTTCACTCTGGGCAGGCTCTAGGGGCAGAGCATGTTGACTAAGCTGGGGTCTGCCCAGTGGAGGGTGCGCTGAGAATCTGCTGTAGCAGCCCCCAGCCCTTCCTGCACCCTATCCCCCTGCACTCCAGCCCCAAAGTCACCCAGCACACCCCCTTTCCTCTAAGCCCTTATGCCTGGTACCCCCTGTGCCAACCCTCTCCCCATGCCACCACAGGGCTAACTCCATCTTATTTTCCAGCCTTTTGTTTCAAGGTCATTCTTTCCTGGGCAGCCTTTGCTGGCTCCTAAATGGGGTCAGGTGCCCTCTTCTGGGCTCCTGATGCCCCCACCTACCCTCAGGTATGACCCCTAGTGACAGTCATCCACTGGACTGAGGTCCTGCAGGTTCCACTGAATCTAGTCCCATCACCTGCCTCCTGGCTCCGGGTTCAAATCCAGCCTCACCACTCACCAGCAGGGGTACCTTGGGCAAGTCATTAACCTCCCTAAGTGGCCTCAGTTTCATCATTGGCAGAATGGGATAATAATAAGGAAATGGGAAGCTAAATGAGGTGATACCTAGTGCACTAAAAACTGTCAGTTGTTTACTGCTGTTTCTCTTGACCCTTCCCTAGGCGTAGCAAGGGCCCAGCTTGAGGTTTGTTGATTGAATGAAAGGGGAAAAAATACAGATCTGTTTCAGAGGAGGAAGAAGCCTGCTCCTCCTGCTTGGAGTGGGGTTGTCAAGAGTGTAGGACTGCGTCAGGGAAGACCTGACCTCAGGGTGGGGTTCTCGGAATCAGGAAGGCTCTGCAGGGGGAGTGGGGAGCACCTGGGCACCAACACCTGATGAGGCCTCCTCCAACAGTTGCAGCCCAGAGGCCCTTTGACCCCGTTGAGGTGGGGCCGGGGGCTTCCAGAAACTCAGGGGTGAGGTAGGGTGAGGGAGACCCAGTTGCCCAGCCCTTACCAGGCAGCCTGATAAGTCATAGGCACGAGAGCACCTGGCTGGCCCTGCCCACATGGGCTTCCTGGGAGCGAAGGTAAAGGGTGAGTAGGGTGAGTCTTTGGGCTTCTGAGTGGCAGGGTCCACAGGAAGGTGGCCCCGGGACTGACGGTCACTGGGGGCCTGATTCATGGCTTTACAGTAAATGGGTTAACGGATCCCAGAGCCCTGGGCTGGGTCCAGGTCTCCCAGCTGAGTCAGGACAGCTGGCCACAGGAGGCAGTGCCTTATGGAGTCTCTGGGCAGCTCCCTTGCCAGCCCCCATGTCCCCGAAGTCCTGGGGCTCCCCGACACCTCATACTCAAGCCTTCTGCTCTGAGTCTGAGTGCCAGCCCTTCCCCACTGGGATCCTCTTCCTTCAAGCTATGAGGACCTTTCTCTGCACCCTCCACCTCCTTAGTCAATGCCAAGGCCATAGTCCAGTTCCCCGGGACTGCCCTCCTGAGGCCAGATCCTGGGCCCACAGCTGGAGCTTCAGATCCAGAGCCTGAGTCCATTAGTCCAGTCCTGAGGCAGGGGTCTCAGCTAGAGCCCCCCAGTTCCCGTTAAGGCTCATTTCCTCCTGGTAGCCCCACCCCCTCTGGTGACCTACAGCCCCAGGTGGCAGGGACTGAGCCACTCACTGGGGGGACTGGTCTAACAGCATTCCACCTCCCAGGATAAAAACTGGGGTGACCTGCAGGGAACTCTGCACACTCCTGCTGGCCAGCACAGCACAGCACAGCTCACTAGGCTGTGACCCCACCCCTATCCGACATGCTTGTTTCCAGAACCCCCCCAGTCCTGGGTGGGGGCTGTCTCAGGATCTTAACCTCCCTGCTGCTTCTGGCTTCTACAGGTGAGTCCTCAGGACCTTCTGCTTCTCCCTGTTTTCTTCCCTCTCTCTCTGCCCCTCCAGGATCACCTCCTCTTCCCTTTCTACTCAGCTGCCTTCCTACCTGAATCCAGTCTCCTCTTTTGTGTTCTCTCTCCCTCCAACTCCCTGCCGACCCCTCCGCACGCAGTCTCCCTCCCTCTCCTGTGATCTGACTGCGCCATGCCTCACTTTTCTCCGCAGTCATGAGGGTTAAATGAAATACTGCAGGTAGGTACTAAGAGGGCTTGTATGCTTCCCCTTTGGTGGTTATTATTGATCAAACTCATCATTGTCATCATCTCCCTCCCTCCTGTTTCTTTGGTCTTCTGGGGCAGCAGCTTCCAGGCCATGGACTTGGGGTGAGGGGTAAAGGGAGTCTTGGGTCACTGCTCAGGTTTGGAGGAAACCTGAGAGGGTCAGGTGTGTGTCCACTCTCTGTGAAAGACGTCCCAGGAGTTGATTCCTTAACCCCTAGAAGGTGGGATGGAGCCTGGGCATAAGCTGTAGAAAGACAGGTAAGCCTCAGCTTATAACCACAGCATGAGGGTTCTGTCCACCCTACCCAGGCTCTAGGAAATGCCCTACCTGGGAACGCCTGGAGGGGCCTGCAATGAGACTGGAGAGGGTCACTAGGCATGGGGGGAGAGGGTACCTTCCCCACTGGACACTGGGGGACTCCTCTCCATTAGACATTGGGGCCTCCTCTCCACTGGGCACTGAAGGAGCTCTCCACTGGCCTGATCCCTTCCTTCTTTTGTCTTTAGCCATCCTCTGTGCTGTCAGGACACCTGGTGAGTAGGAGCTGTCCTGAGGGGAGGGGAATGGAGGAACCCTGAAGGGGAGGGCAGTGTCTGTGTGTCTGTCTGTGGGGCCAGGTCAGAAGGCGGCAGTGAGGCAAGAGTGGGGTTGAGCAAGAGAGTAGACAGGAAAGGAGGCCCAGAGGGCAGAACAGAGACCGGGATGTGCAGGGGAGAGAACCAAGTGCAGCCAGTTCTCAGAAGGGCAAATGGCTGAGAGGTAAAAGGAACAGAGTTGCGGACTAGGGTGAACCAAGTGGGGGGAAAGGTTAGCCAAAAGGGAGGGCAGAGAAGAAATAGCAAAGGAAGGGGTACAGGCAGGATAGAAGGGCAGAGGGAGAGGCAATAGAGCACAGGACTAAGTGCTGGGGGTGGGTAAAGGGCAGATGGAAGGGGATGAGGACCGTGCTGAGGGGATGAGAGAAAACTGGACACCCCCACCCCCCTGCTGGCCAGACCCCCCAGCCTGTGGGAAGCCCCAGCAGCTGAACCGGATTGTGGGCGGTGAAGACAGCGCAGACGCCCAGTGGCCCTGGGTTGTGAGCATCCAGAAGAACGGGACCCACCACTGTGCAGGCTCTCTGCTCACCAGCCGCTGGGTGGCCACTGCCGCCCACTGCTTCAAAGGGTATGACAGCCAGTCTCTTCTACTTGAGTCCCCAGCTTTCCGCCCCACACCTGGGCTCCTCACACAGCTTTGGCTGCCAGGCCCTGGTCCAGTCTGGGGTCCCTCAGGAGGGATCCTGCTCCTTCCCTCTTTTGCTTTTTTTTTTTTTTTCTTCTTTTGCTTTTGTGGGGACTTCTTGTGAGTACTCTTCCCCTTTTAGATCCTTCCTGGCCATCCGTGATTCCTGGCTAACCCCATCCCCTTTGCTCTTCCTTTCAGCACTCTGAACAAGCCATTCCTGTACTCTGTGTTGCTGGGTGCCTGGCAGTTGGGGAATCCTGGCCCAAGGTCCCAGGAGGTGGGGATTGCCTGGGTGCATCCCCACCCCGTGTACTCCTGGAGGGAGGGTTCCCGTGCGGACATCGCCTTGGTGCGCCTGGAGCACCCCATCCAGTTTTCTGAGCGAATCCTTCCCATCTGCCTGCCTGATTTCTCCGTCCACCTCCATCCGAACATGGACTGCTGGATTGCAGGCTGGGGGACCGTCCAGGATGGAGGTGCGCTTCTTCCCTACCAGGTGGCTGGGGATGGATAAGGACAGAGGATGGTGGACACTCAGAAACAGAGGTGCCATTGCAGCAAAGTGTAGAGGCCAGAGGCATAGCATGACAGAAACAGACACAAAGATGGCCTGTATCCAAAGATGTGATATCACAGAAGCCTAGGTGGACAATTTCAGGTCATTTCTAATTAAAAGTTATCTTTGGCTGTGTTCTGAGGCAACAGGAACCAGATCAAACGAAGCTATTAAGTGATCTAGGAATGTCTGAAGGAGGCGTATGTGGGGCCAAGCTGAATAAGATACCAAACCCTCAGATACCAAAGTGGGAACAGGCACTCCTGGTGGCAGCATGTTGTAATTGCAGGCAAAATTCCCAGGAGGTAATACAGTCTCCCTAACTGCAAAATATAATTTCCAACCCAGTTTGGAGGTTTGGAAAAAATCATCTAAAACACAGAGCAGATTAGATAAAGTAAGAGACAATGAAGCAAAAAAAAAAAAAGATAAAATGAGAGAGAGACTAAGAAAGGACAAAGTGTCAGAAAAACGGGACTGTAACCAGATCCCTGAAGAATTAAGAGAAATGGCATCATTTTGGGTATCTGGAGATCCCACTGACTGAGCCTGCAGCCAGACTCCCCAGGGCTCTCCTTAGGGACTTCCGTGAGAACTGGAGCTGTGGACTGGGAAGATCTACAATGCCCCCCGCCTGCCCCCCGGGTGTCAGGGAATTCTTCAAGTCCTCATGACATTCAACACTGATGAATACTGCATCTATACCAGTCCTCATGCTAGATGAAGTAGTGCCTGAGACAGGACGAGCCTGGACCATTGGTTCTCACCATTTGTGGGCATCAGAGATCTGGTTAACAATTTGAAGCTTCAAGCTGCATGTTCATGCTCTGATTCAGTAGACCCAGAGGTGGGCCCTGGAATATGGGTTTTCAGCAGCCATCTTGGGAGAGCCTAAGAAAGGTGATCCATTAGCCTTTGCGAAGCACTGCTCAAGGGAGTGAATGGAGAAGGGAATTGAGGAGGCAACCAGGAGAACTTCCCGAGCCTGACTCTCTCTCCTCTCTGCTCCCAGTGCCCCTGCCCCACCCTCAGACCCTACAGAAGCTGAAGGTTCCCATCATCGACTCGGAAGTCTGTGGTCGCCTGTACTGGCAGGGAGCTGGGCAGGGAGCCATCACCGAGGACATGTTGTGTGCCGGCTACCTAGAGGGGGAACGGGATGCCTGTCTGGTGAGCACCCCACCTCATTCCCAGCCCTGCCCCCCTGAGCCTCCTTGTGCCTGGCTGGGCCTCTCCCAGGATCAGCTGTGACCTGCAGTGCCCCTAGATGCCTGCAGAACAGGCCTCCACTGTGTTCAGTCACTCGGCCATCTGTTCACACATCCGACACACGCTGAGCACCTCCAGTGTCCAGATCCCACTCTCAGGGAGCTTGCACTGTCCTGAGGTGGGGGTCCTCCACCCTCCGTCACAGCTCTGTCATTGTGGTGGATGGCAGGAGAGTGTTGTGGTCGATGGCCGGGCTTGGGTATTGGAAGAGCTGGTTGTAATTCCTGCTCGGTTGCCCCTGGTTGCCTGGTTGCCAGCTTGGGCAAGTCATTTCTTCCTTCTGAGCCTGTATCCCCATCTGTGAAGCAAGTAACAATACCCTCTGCCTCACTGGTGCAGAAGGAGGTCTCACACAGAGTGTTTGTCCCCAGAAGAGTGTCCCCAAGGCATCCTACCTGGCCCTCCCTGCCTGGTTGGAGTTCAGGGCGCTGCCTCCAGGATGGAGAAATGCCTTCCCCCAACAAAGGGAACCGTCTACCGCCCGCTGCCTTACGTGGGTCCCTAACCTGTCATCCTCTCCATAGGGCGACTCCGGAGGCCCCCTGATGTGCCAGATCGAAGGCACCTGGCTGCTGGCCGGCATCATCAGCTGGGGCGAGGGCTGTGCGGAGCGCAACCGGCCCGGCGTCTACATCAGCCTAGCCTCCCATCGCTCCTGGGTGCAGAGGATCGTGCAAGGGGTTCAGTTCCGCGGACACTCGCAGGGAAGAGGGCCGTCGGGGTTAAGAATCCAGGGATACAGGGCGACCCGGCGCGCCCCAGCAGCCTAAACACGTGGTTTCCTCAGTTGTAAATAAGCCATCTACCTCTGGAGGGCGCCCGCGTGCCGCCTCAGGGTCGCTTCCTCTGGGAGACCCCGCCCTCACCCCGCCCCCCGACTCAGGTTCCACCCCTGGGGCCGGGAGCGCCTTTGTGTATATACGTTCGTGATTTTTACAGTTATTTGTAAGCCTGTCCGCACATTTTATTTATTCTCCCAAATTTCAATAAATTATTCACCAGGTCCTGTTTTTCTCCCTTGAATGGGGACATTGGGAAGCAGGGGTGCAGTTGGGGTTAAAATGGGTGCAGCTAGGGTCCTGTCCAGCTGGGATTCAACATCCTGACTTCTGACTTTTGCATTGTCCTTCCCTGAAGAAGAGGCTGGAGACCCAGCTCTGCTACACAAAAGACCCCCAAGGGCGTGGGGGCTGCAGGGCCCTGCCTTTTGGGCTTTCAAAACAGGGCTGGGTCGGAGAAACCACTCCCATGAGAGTGGGCACTCCTCTCCCCTCCCCCTGTGCTCAGTGGCCCATCTCCTGGATTTGAGCTGAGGCGGATGAGCCTTCGCAGCCCCAGAGGCTGACTCACCGGTGACTCACAGCTGATTCTGTGAATCTTCCCGTGGATGAAGGAGCACAACAATGAGACAGCAGGGCTCTAGGCCCTGCCTCATCTCGGGTTTGAGTCACCTGCCTGCACCCACAGGGGCAGGGTGAGAGCACTGTCCCAGGCCATAAGGAATCTCCTGGCTTCCTGCCCTGCAGGAGACCTGGGTAACTCTCCTGCTCCCTTAGGATGGCCTTTCCCTCCCTCCACTCTTCTGCAGCTAGGCCTCTGGGCTCCTCGACCAGCCCTATGCCTCCTTTCTGCCACCCCCCCCCACCCGCCCCCACATCCAGAGCCCCCTCCTAGTCCACCTGGGCTTCCCTGAAATAGTTCATTCTAAAGCAAATTCAAGGAAACAACTAGATCCAGTCATGCTGAAAGCAAGATGTCTCCAACCAGAACCAGTCAGTGAAGTGAGCTTTTGAGAAGGGAGTGTACGTTTTTGTTTGTTGTTTAGTGTCTTATTGGGGGCACTCTTCTAAAATATCTGTTCGTGTTGTTTTGATTACCTTTAGGTTATCACCAGATCACAGTAAATGCTTCGGGGTTGGTTTTATTAAACAAAGAAATGTTAAACTAGCCTCCTGCTCACCTGGAACCAGCCTAGGGAGTGAGCCATGGCTCAGCTGGGAGCTGAAACCCAGGGCCTTCCCTTTGTGACACAGTCACCTCTTTACCAGTCACTGTGCCTCTATGGTCTCCTTGCCCCCCACCCCTTGCCTTCAGTCCCCCTACATCGTGTGCTGCCCTGCCCCTTCTCAGGTTTCTCCTTCTGTCATGTGGGTTCTCCCTCTGCTCCTCGCTCCCCCATCTTCTATCACTAGGTACCCCTTCCTTCATTTCTTTTCCTTCTCCTGGGCTCCCTCCTCTGTCTTCTCTATTCCTCAGTTTCTTCCATGTCTGTTTGTCTCCAGCTCTCCCTCTCTCTCCCCTTCAATAAATACATGAGCCCCTTTAAGTGGTACCCTGAGAGAAGCCCTTGAAAAAGAAATGCCTGAAACACCTGCCAGGATAGAGAAGTTGCCCCATAAATGGCCCATCAATGGTGGGTTTTCTCTGAGTTGGGCCATCAGCCTCCAGGAAGCCCTGGAGTCCGAGGGCACCCATCTGTCGACCCCAAGGAACCTGAGGGTCAGGCTGGGCCTGGAGTGGGCAGCTGGAACCTGGCTGCAAAGTTTGACAGGATTTCCAATGACTTCTTCTTCCCAATCAGAGCAGGGGGTCCCAGAGGTGGAAATGGAGTCAGCTCAGCCCCGGCAGGGTCCTCACCAGGACCACAGAGGAGCCCTTTGCTCCCTGGTTGGAGGCGGGCCCGGGAACATGCCCCAGCTCTAGCCCACTCTGTGCAGGAAGGCCTCGCCGCTTTGCTTCCACAGGTACCACCTGCCTCTGGAGGCTGCAGACAAGCCCCTCGGGCCCGTCCAGCTGTCTTCCCCAGGAGAAGTCTCCTCCAGCGGGAATGGGGCCAAGACGCCCATGCAGGCAGAGGCCTCCACTCACGGGGACAGCTCTTTGTAGAGTCCTAACCTCCCCAAGGGCAGGGGTGGAGACCTCAGACCACAGTGACAGATGTCCTTACACCAGGAACTGCCTTAGCTTCAGGCCGCGAGGCCTGGCTATTGCTCCTTCGCACGCTCCGCTCCTTCCTCAAATCTTTAACCGTTGAGGAGACTTTCCCTCCAGGCCCTGAGCCTCCCCACTCTTTCCCACTCTGCATTCAGAACAAATGTGAGAAAGCACACGTTTGACCCCACAACCTCTCCCTGGGTGGCACTTCTTTGGTTGGCTCAGCCAACCCCCTGTCCCATCTCCTTCCTTTGCTTCCTCCACCTCAGAGACCGGGACAGCTGAACGCTCACTGCCGTGACCTCCGGCTTGGTCCCAAGTGCCTGTGGGAGTGAGTGTTGGCCAACAACAGGGAAACAGATGTCTGATGGTCTGCCTCTTGGGAAGACTGTTTTTCCTGATACAAGGGACCTTATCCTTTCCCACCTTCCTCCTTCTATGAATGCAGGGGAAGAAGCCAAGCTCAAGAGGCTGCGCACTGTGTGACTCCATGTGTATGACATTGTGAGAAGGGCAAAACTGCCGGGACAGAGAGCTGGTGGGTGGTTGCCAGGGGCCGGAATGCAGAGAACGTTCCACGTTTGACTGACCACAAAGGGGCATGCGGGACATTTTTCTAGTGACAGAGCTGGCTCTTCATCTTGATTTAGGTGGTGGTTTCATAACTGAATTCGCCTATCAAAACCTATAGGACTATTCACTAAAAATGGTGAATTTTGCCATATGTAAACTACTGCTCCATAAACCCGATTTTTACAAAAACCAACACCACAGAACTGTGGAGTCCTCCTTGACTCCTCTCTTTCTCTCATTCGATAAATTCAAACCATCTGCAAATCCTATTGGTCCTGTTCTACCTTCAAATACTGTCCAAATCTGGCCACTTCTTCCCATGCTGGCCCAAGCCACTGTCCTCTTTATCCAGACCAGCCTCCTACCTGGGTCCCCAGCACTTGCTGTCACCCCCACCAGTCCATTCTCAGCACCGCAGCCAGAGCGGTTCTCCTAAATCCTAAGTCATATCCTGTCCTTCTCTTCAAAACCCTCTGATGGCTCCTCGCTTTACTCAGAGGAAATGACGTCACCTTCCTGGCCTCCCTTCTCGCCTCTGCCCTCCTCACTCCCTGAGCTCCAGCTGCGTTGGCTCCAGCTGTATTCTGGAACACCGCAGGCGTGCTCCTGCCTTAGGGCCCTTGTACTTGCAGTTTCCTCTCCCCCCACGTGACCACATGGCTCACTCCCTCACTTCCTACCGGCCTCGCTCAAATATCTCCACGTCGCTCATCATCTTGTTAACAAGCGCAGTGTTCCCCTCCCCCCTCGCTTCTTTCCTTGCTTTCTCTGTTTCCAGGACAATGATTACTGTGTAACGTATATTTTACTTGTCCTTTGTTTATTGCCCCCCGCCAAACACACACAACTAGAAGATAAGCCTCTGACCCTGTATTTGTCATAATCTGTTTTTACTGTTTACTAGACTCTCTCGCCCAAGAAATATTTTGCGTTTTTAGAGGTTAGATCTTTATCTTATCCACACTGGTATAGTCAGTGTGCAGATAAAGGGCCTGGCAAAATAGCAAATGTTATGTTTCATGAGTCAGCGGTAAGGAGGGTGACCCGTTTCATGGTTTCATGCGTATGGCGGACAATGTGGGCGTATCTCCTTTTTTCTCTAACGAATCACTCAGGCACCACGTTCTCTCATTAGTAGGACTTCATTCTCTCTTAAGACTGCCCTGCTCAGTTCATGAATTGTCCAAGAGTCCTAGGTTTACTTGGTCCATATAGACTGGTCCCATGAGAACCAGAAAGTCCAGCAATCCTCCAATGTAGGTCAAGATCAAGTGGTGATGCTGATGAACAGGGACTCCCGCAGTCTGACAGACCAACCCCCAGCTCTACTCCCATGTCCTGGTGACGCCATTGCTCATGTAGGTCACTGCCAGCCCTGCCCTGGGTCCTACATGTAGGACCTAAGGTTGCAGGCCTTGAAGGTCATACTCACAGCCCAGTTATAATTTTTCAGAGCAGAGTGCCTGAGCGGCTGTGTCCAAAGGGCTTCTAGCCTCAGCCATGTGCTGTGCTCGAAGCCTCAGATACTTGTGTTCACCCTGGATCACTTGGGGTTTACTTCCTGTTAATGGGCCCAGTGAACTATCCCAATTTATCAGGGAAATATTAATACTACCAAACCTTATTAAATTTGGATTTCGTGACCAGTTTCCTAACTGTATTCATTTCAGCTATTTTATGCTCTTTTTTAATCTTTACCCAAGGACATGCTTATTGATTTTAGAGAAAGGGGAAGGGAGGTGGGGGTTGGGGGGGAGAGAGAGAGACATCGATTGGTTGCTTCTCGCACACACCCTGACTGGGGACCCAACTCACAACCCAGGCATGTACCCTGACCAGGAATCGAACCCATGACTTTTCATTTTGTAGGACGATGCTCCAACCACCTGAACCACACTGGCCAGGGCTGTTTTATACTTTATTCCCCATTGGGTTTTACTCCCGTTTCTTATTTTTTTTCCTCCCGTTGGTAGGTTTTGCATTCAATCCTTCTAGTTGCTTTAAATTTCCCATGAGTGAGTAACGTCTTTTAAATTTCCTGTTCTGTGATGATATGGGCTCCAGGAAATGCTGCTGATATTTACTTGTGCTGGTACTGTTTGTCACCCAGCCTGTGTATCATGGTGTCTAGCCAAGAGACACTGCATTTAATCCGCATACCAGGAAGGAGCGGCCATTTCACTGGACCCGATACAAGGGGAAGGACAGAATTCCTTTTCGACTTGCTCCTTGGCCCTATTGTAACTTACTTACACCATCACTCAGATTTGCATATCAGGGGGTCTCAGGTCAGCTCAGACCTTAAGAATCCACAAAAAAAGGGTCCTATCACCTCTTTTTCCCATCACAGTGGTGCTCACTAGTCTAATATTAGCACAATTTAGGGGGGGGTCCTTACATGATTCAAATTAAGGTAAAATGAGGTCATATGGATGGGCCCTAATCCGATATACCTGGTGTGGTGTCCTTTTTTTTTTTTTTTAAGATTTTATTTATTTATTTTTAGACAAAGGGGGAGGGAGGGAGAAAAAGAGGGAGAGAAGCACCAACGTGTGGTTGCCTCTCGCACGCCCCCCACTCAGGACCTGGCCCACAACCCAGGCATGTGCCCAGACTGGGAATAGAACCAGCGACCCTTTGGTTCACAGGCCGGCACTCAATCCACTGAGCCACACCAGCCAGGGCTACCTGGTGCCCTTTTAAGAAGCAGAAATTTGGACACAGACATGTGCTGTGCACAGAGGAGAGGTCCTGCAAGGCCGTGGCAGACGATGGCCATCTGCAAACCAAGGAGCGGGGCCTTGCAGAAACTGACCCACTGACGCCTCGATCTCTGACTTCCAGCTGCCAGAGCGGTAAGGACGCAAACTGCTGCTGTGTAAGCCCCGCCTGTGGTATTTGTTACGATAGCCTGACTCTTCCTGAGCAGATTAACCATGGTATATCGAGGCAAAACCGTTCTTCACCGGGGAAAGTATAGGAAGCACTGCCCTGGGCAGTGTGACCTGGCTTGTCTTCTGCCTCTCTTCACGGTTATGGTCGCTGTCTGTCTCCACTGGCTTGACACAGTCTTCCGTGGTTCCTGTCCTGGCATAATTGCTAATATTCTCATAAGTGTCCAAAAAGCCGGAACATACGTTAGGCACCCCAATAATGCCCTAGCCGATCCAAGAGCCCCAGTCCCGGAAGCCTCATACTTCTAATCTCTTGCCTCTTTGCATGGTCACCATGGCCACCATCTGGCCATTTTAGGCCTTCATCTCCCAGCTCTGGCCAGCGGTGACTCTACCACCTCCTACCCTCCATTCTGGTGTCACAAGGCCAGTCCACAGGGACTCTGGGAACTATCACCAACTTGGTGGCCAGCACCCTCTGGCAGTGTTAGAAGCAGGGACAAAGCCATGCCTGTCAGAGACGGTTCAGCACTTTCTTGAGAA
>VMDR010017446.1:0-20103 GCA_007922815.1 Macrotus californicus
TAACTATTTTGTAACTTCCAGTCTGTACTTCTTAATCCATTCACTTTTTTCACCCAGCCACCAGTGCCCCCGTCAATCTGATGACTAGATTATTCTTAATATTTATGAGTCTGTTTCTGTTTTGTTTGTTGATTTTGTTTTTTAAATTCCACATATAAGTGAAATCATAGGGTATTGTCTTTCTCTGCATGACTTATTTCTCTTATCATAATACCTTCTAAGTCTACCCATGTCGCACTGTGGATTTCATTTTTTTAATCAAGTAATATTCCATTGTTAATGTTAATTTTTAAGATTTATATTTACTACACCATGCCCTCTTGTATTACCTACTCAAAGTGTAATCATACTCCTTTCTCATTATTTGCATTAGATGTTTTATTGATCACTATTTTGTAGTTCTTTTATTGACAAACATAAGACAGGATCCAAGTGGTGATGAATATAGTAGTAAGATCAGTTTTCTTACCTGTGACAGGAATGCTCTGATGAGGTTTAGGATTGAGATTTTGTCCTGTGAGCAATGAGAAGGTGCTTGGAATTTTTACAACTGGTCTAAGACAGTGTTTCTCAAGGTAGAATCCCAGGGTGGGAGGGTCGGTGTGAAAACACAAGTTGCTGGGCCCCTCTCCCAAGTTTCTCATCAATATATCTGGGGTGGGGCTGGGAAATGCGCATGTCTCACAAGCTCCAAGTGGCTGTTGCTGATGGCTGTGAGACCACACCCTGAGGACCACTGGTCTAAGGAACATAAAGTAAGGTTTCTTGGCTAGGCAGGGCGAACCTTTGGAGCCTTGAACTTTGAGGCTATTAATCAGGTTGAAGATGAAGAAAAGGAACTAAGTAACAACTACTAGAAAGACAAATCCTTAAGTTATAAAAATTGGGGTGATGACTGTGAGTCTTGCCTATTGAACCAAGTCCACCTTTTACTCCTTGTTTCCACTCTTCGGATAACACTGCTTACCAGCCATAGATCTCACAGAGAGAGAGAGAGAGAGAGAGAGAAAGAGAGAGAGGGAGGGAGAGAACATTCAGTTAAAGCAACAGAATTCCATAGTTCATATAGGAAATTATTTTCACCATAAAAGAACACCAGTGAATTTTTTTTTTCAAAAAGTGATTTGAAGGATGAAAGTATTCACACAAAGGGATTTTGTATCTTTCAACCCAGATCATGTCTTGATTTTATTTTAAGGTTGAAGTGTACAACTTGTCTCCCTTTACCTGACATCTGTTACAGCAGAAAGTCTGTCTTTCAAGTGTTTAAGCAAGTGCCAGGTATGCTGTCACTTCAGGATGAATAATAAACAGCCATAATAAATGGATGTTGTGGGTGACATTAATAAGACATTTGCAATCCTGCAGGAAGACTCATGCTGGAAGATAAATAGATGCATTTGTTTATACTATTGTTAGGAACTTGAACTTCTGACACCCAGAGCAGGTGTTCAGTCTATTTGGGAGCTACCTGACAAAAGTCCTTTGTTTTCTTACTCCTCTGCCTGCCCCCCCAAATGGAACATTCCTCAAGGTTCTGCCTTCTCTCTTTGTTCCTTCATGTCTGTATTTTTCTCTGAGTGAATTATTCCACACAGTTTAAATTATTATCTCTAGAAGGGATGATTTGATGGTCTAACCTCCTCCCACCCCTGCCAAAAAAAAAAAAAAAAACCCAAAAAACTTGAGAATTTTCATTTCCAACTCCCTGTAGGACATCTTTATTCTTTATTCACATGTCCTTCTGGCCACTCAAACCAGCTGCCTGTGGCAGGACTCAGTACTTCCCTTTCCCAATTCAACTTGTTCTTCTTTTCTTTTCTCCCTGAATATAAGCCACATTATTTGCCTTATTGAAATCTCCCTCTTCATCATCACAGACATCCACAGGATTCAGCCTCCAGTATGTGTCTGACACTGATATCTTTATTTTATCTCCTACTGACAAAACTGTCTCTTAGGCACCCAATGCTGCCTATGGTGGTTAAAGCCTTTTAAATGATTTTCTCATTTTCAGTCTCTCTCCACTGCAATCCATCTTAAATATCATTGCGACACAAATGTTCCCAGAGATGGTGTCACTGATTATGACACTATCCTGGTCTAGAATCTTTCCTGACTCTGATTATGTAAGGAAATGTGTTCAAAATCCTTGTCATGCCATTTCAGACTTTCTAACATGCAGCCCCAACTTACTTCCTGTCTCTCACTGCTCACTTATGAAACCTCTCACTACGCTGGTGTATTATCAGTCTTTAAAGATGCCTTTAAGTGTAACCTTTTGTTTGTGTTATTCCTTTTCCCTATCATCTCCTTTGTCTAGCTACTGATCCAACACTTTTGAAAGATGCATAATAAATATTACTTCCGTCTAGTGCATTGCCTGGTTCACCCCAATCCATGTTACCTTTTCTTCTTTTTAACTCCCAAGTTACTTTATGGAACTTTCACTCCTGACTTGTGCCTGTGTCTGGTTGTTATGACTGTGGGGAATGTTATTTGTTGGATCCTGAATGACCAAATCTTGCTGTATATCTATGTGGGAAATATCGAGATGGACACTTTTGACAAATGCATGCTGTTTATAAGCTATCAAATATTGGAGAACTCTCTTTGGGCCAGACACTGTGCCAGGCTTTGGGGCCACACTCATGTAGGCTGTCACAGGGCTTACCATATATTGCCATGTATAATGAGCACATTTTTTGCCCAAGTTTTTTAGAGAAAAGTAAGGATGCACATTATACATGGGTATAATGATTACATACTGTGGGTATAATAATGGGCATTATAATCCCATGTATAATGCACACAAAAATGTGGGTGCTCATTATATACGGGAGAGCATTATACACAGCCAATATGGTATGTTCTGAAAGATGGGCAAACACAAGAAATAAACCAACATTGATTGTGATTTTTACTACTTGAAAAACCGAGTGATGTTAAAGACATTTGTGGGTATAAGATGTATGTGGTTAGCAGGGATTCTCTGAATGACGATTAAGCTTAGACTTGAAAAATGAGAACAAGTCAGCCAGGCAGAGAACTGGGGAAAGTGTTTTAATCTGAGGAAGAGTATCCAAAAGGCCACGAGGTAAGAGCGAGCTTGGTATGTTTAAGGTAGAGATGAATGACTAGTGAGATGGAATAGAGATGTAAATGGAAGTTGTATGAAATGAGACTGACGTAGAAGCGAGCAAGGTCACATTGGGACTTGTAGATTATGGGAGAGAGTTTGGACTTCATTCTAAGCATGATGGGAAAAAATTAAAGCAGCCTAAAGAATGATAATGCTCTATGGGATAGGAGTTAGAGAGGCACGAAAGAAGAAGTGAGCAGACTGTTTCTCATGCGAAGGTGTTAACTCTCAAGTCTTACTGGAAAACTCTAGGTTGGGTTAGTAGCTAGCCTAGCATTGGGTCTCAAAAATTCCTTTTGCTCTGTGGTCTAGATAAAAGCAAGTCAACTTACTGCCTTGACCTTTATCTCCACTGGCCACACCTCACATTGGTTCTTAATATCTTATGAGTCCTATGGCAAGAGAAGGCAGGAAAGAATAAAATCAAAAAGAACTATCTCATTGGAGTACAAGGACCATCTTATACAGTGACATGGGGAAACTTTCAAAAGATAGAAATTCTAAAAAGACAGGACATCCCAAGAGCCCAGGCTATGTGGGCCCTATAGTTTTTTACTTTTTTTTTTTTTGGCTCATAACATTGTAGCTTCTATGATTACAGTGAAGGTCTGTGCTCTGTCCACAAGGCCAAAGAGTGAGTGATCTTGGCTCGTGTTCTGGCAGCATCACCTCTTAGGGATAGACAGAAGAGGGCCTTGAGTCTTTTATAAAGGCATTCAATTTTTTTATTTCCGTTTTAGGAATTTCATGAATATAATTTCATAAGGCCAAAATGTATAATTGCTAAGCAGAATCAAGTATTTTTGTCAGCCACTGTCTTGAATCAGAGACTCAGAGGTAGTCGCTGTCTAGTTTATGCACCGTTAGAAGATTATGTTGTTTTCTTGTGCTGAGGCTGACATAGTCACACCTTTTTTCTCTACAAATGACTAACTATTGTGTGACTCACTAGAGTAATCCCTTTTAAAAATTTTCAGGGATCTAACCATTATTTGAGAACTCTGATCTTTTCAGAACTCACCTCTTCATGCCTTTTTAAACATCACTTATTTTGAGTCTCATGACTGCTGGATCTTTCTATCTGACTAATGATCAGATAAGATTATTGGTTTCTTGACAAACAACAATAACTTAATATAGCATCTTTCCCAGATTAAAAGGAATTTTTTTCCATCCATCATGGCCTTAATGAATCACTGTACTATTGACATAACATGTATATTTTGCTTCAACCAGCTGCTAATTCCTGCACTAGAACCTGAGGTAAAGAAGGAATCATCTGTGACTTTAAAACATCACAGTCTAAACAGTAGTCAAATCTCAGGAAAGGGATTTTTTAAAATATCACCCAATGCTTACATTTTCTCTGAAGAGTCGCTGCCAACCGATGTTCCAGCTTCCCTTGGAGATCTTCGGTTTCAGGGAAGTCATTATCATCCATGGCACTCAGTGCCATCTCTGGGGAGCTCATCCTGATTAGCTGGTAAAAATGTGTGTCTCTGGGAGTTTACCCGCGGATCCCAATTCTAATTCAGGAAATTCAAACTCAAATGTCTACAGAGGCTCAGCAGATAACACATGTGAGTTAAACAATCAGACATTAAAATGAAACAAGTTCAAGTGTTATAATAAGTGGCATCTGCTATGTGGCCACAATTTAGTAAATACAGCAGGGAGTGGTAGGGACCGTAGTAAACTGAACAGCATGTCACTTTTCAGCTCTTATTTGTTGTTTCTCTGGAGAAATGTGTGCCAGATATTCTGAACTCTTTTTCAAGGAAATGAGAATGTGGAAGTTTTAGGTGGCATCTCCTGACTTTTAAATTGGCAACCATTTCACAACCTTTAAAATACTCTGTGGGCCAACACCCTGGGGGCTAAATAACGTATCTACAGCTAGATCTGGCCCATGGGCCGTTAAGTTTTAACTCTTGTTCTAGCTCCACAGCCGTGAGGAAGGGATCTGAATTCTCCTTCATTTGATGGCTCATCAGGCATTTGAAGAAGGAATCATCGTCACTTCATTTAAACAGCACTTCAGCCAAACTCACATGATATTCCTGACCTCATCAACAGACACCTGCCATGAAATAATTAGGATTGGTTGACCATCTACTAAAATTATGAAAATTTCAAGGGTGATACTTAGAAAACCTTTGCAAAACTATGTTACCCATATAAAAAAATTACTCTCCCGGAAGACTATAAGAACACCAATATAAATCCAAATCTCATTGAATGGTGGAAATTTCAGGTTGAATATTTGGGAAAGGTTTCCTCAATTCACTTCCCAATTATATCTCTGCATATCTTTAATTATTTAAAATGCCTAGTCCAGTGTCTGCTTCCTATGGTAGGTAATCACTAAATGTTTATTCCTGTTATTTTCCGTTTGTCTCACCATCACATCCACTCTCTGCTCTTATGTCCCTGGCTTTGACATGAAAGGTTGATTCCTCTGGACCACAACAGCCAGGCTCCCTTGCCAAATGCCTTCCAGTAAGGTTTGGCATCAGAAAGATGTCAGAGAGCTGAAGGAGAGAGAGGTCAGGCTTTTCCTTCCACATTCCCTCCCTACTTTGAAGCCCCATCTCTGACAATAGCTGTGCCTTGGAGCGATCTCAGCGTCTACCAGAGACCCTCTTTGCCACGGCTCCAGCTCTTGTGGAGTTCCTGTGATACTTATTCTCTCATCTTAGCTCTTTGACTCTAGGAGTAAAGCCTTCCTAATGCTGCTAATGTCTGGGTGCCTCAACATCCCTTGTTTGCTCCCTTATCCTTGCCAACAAGTACCTCTGTCTCTTGATTTGAAACATTTGGGGAAATTTTGTTTTTCTCCCTCTGATAGATACGTTGTACTTGTCCATTCTCCTTAGCTCTTATGATGCTATCTCTCCATTTCTATTTGTATAAACGATAGGAACTTGTCTCTAAAGAAAGGCATTTAAATATGTAGTCAAGAGTGTTCACTCATATTTTCTTGTTTCACTGTCTTGGCAAATGAAGGATTTTCTTGGGTCAGTTACTCCCCACAGAGTCATGTGTCAACTTACTGAGAGTCATCCCATTGATCGGTAGAGTGCAGGGATATCTGCCCTGCGGATTCTGGATTTGAGCCTCTTATGGCACTGGAATTTGTTCCTCTGGCCGCACACCATATTAGGGCCTTTGGCTAAGTCCACTTGCAATCTCTTTCTTCCATTTGCTATATGTTCTTGAAATAAGGTCCATCAATAGCTTGGGGAAGATGATGAACCAGTTATGACAGTATAGTATAACAGGCCACCTTCTCCAAACAATTTTATGGACATTAAATGTCAGGGACCAATAAACATAGCACTAGCCAGTCCTGCATATGTAGAATCCACTAAGAAGTAATTAGGGAGAGATGAGGAGAGGTTTTATGTTCAGAAATTCAGAACATCTCTTAGCAAAATGCATTTTCAAAACAATATGGGTTTTAAAATCTGCAGTAATAATTTTAATATGGTCTTATCTTTAAAGCACTTTTTAAGTACTAATTCTCCCAGCATGCTTCTGAAGTATGTATTATTACCAAAGGTGTTTGCCATCCTGGTTTATTTTTAAAACGAATTAGTACCATGAATAAGTATTCTGTTTTAACCTTAATATTTAAATTGGATTTTGGGGGTTATCATTTAAAACTACAGAAACAAAGCAATTAAAGTTTTATTCGTTGGATTAGGATAGAAGAGGTTATATGTAGACATTGTATAATGCTACAGTCAGTGCCTTTTCTTTTATGTTGTATATTTCTAGAGTGTTCTTCTATAGCAGGGCTTTTGCAACCAGCAGGATTTCTGGCAACATCTGGAACCATTTTTGATTGTCACAAAGATGGGGAGAGAAGGCAGTATTTTACTGGTATCCAGTGGGTAGAGAGACCAGGGATGCTTCTAAATATCCTATAGTGCACAAGACCTTCCCCCACAACAAAGAATGATCCAGTCCAAAGTATGAAGGGTTGAGAAACCCTCCCTCTGGAAGAAAAAGATTCTTATTGGCCAATTCTGCAGCCTGTCTGTTTCTACCCACCTCTGATTTCCCCAAACTGGGTCTAACATCTTAGTAACTTCAGGTCATTTTAACTAACAGGAATTTTTGCCCAGAATTTCTTTAATCTTACTGTGCAGTTGCTGTGCATGTGATGTTTTCTCCATAGAAGAATGGAGACTGAGGTGTTCCTCAGGATCTGTCAATCAAAAAGTGTGTGCGTTTAGGAGAGGAAATTGTTGTTTCAAACCAGAACTGATTGTAGATGCCTTTCCTGCTACGAGAAAAAGGGAGATGGGAGAAGAGGTGAGCGCACCATAATTCTCGTCATTGGGAAAGTGAATCCCTATGATGCTTTCCTCAATTTACAATGACACGTTGAAGAGAATGGGTAAGCCTGCAATTGTGAGGGCTGTCCATTCATCTGGGTTGCCGAAGGTGAAGACCTGGTCAGACAGCCCTTTTATGTAACCCTCTTCAGTGAGTGTTGGGATTTGCACAGGGAGGCCTTGAGTGAGGATAACTTGTGCCATATGACAGAATCGGGGTTGGCTTTCTGGGTGAGGGAGCCCGAGGCTGAGAGATCAGGAAAATAAGAAAAGTAGAAAAGGTGTAGAGAGTCCAGAGAAAGAGCAAGAGAAGCAAGCAATAGAGGAGGCGACTACAGAAGTGCAGAAAAATGACGAGTGGGGACTGTACATGGCTTTAAAGAGAAGGCATGTCTAATATGCAATCGGTGCAGACTACTTGTTTTTCTGGGCTGCGAATCCCTCTATAACCTTAAAATGTTAAAGTCAGCTACCCACACACAGACCTTTTTAGTAGTTTTTAGCAATATCAAAGAAAAGGGACTCAATTCCATGGCTGCACCAGTATAGTTTGTAGGAAAATGCATCAGACCGTCAGACTTCAACGGATATGAAGCATCTAGAGCTAAAAGCAATAAGGAAACTGTAAATCTCTGAGAACTTGCAGAAATCTTAGGAAAAGCAAATGAATTACTACCAAATAGAGGGTAGGAGATACCAGTAAATTTTATTTAAATATTAAAAGATGAGGCTACATCAGCTGAATCTGGGTGACATAATATATTTAGAAAGTGCTTGATTTCAAGTACCAGAAATCAAAGTCAAACTGGCTTAAGCAAAAAATGGAAGTTATTGCCCTAGATAATTGGAAAACCCAAAAGGTGGCTGACTCAGGTACAGTTATATCTACAGGTACTGAATCATAGGGGCTTTGACTGTCTTCATCTTGTGACTTCCTTTCTACGGTAAAGACTTCATTTTTAGGACAATTCTTCTCACTAGGCAGCAGAGATGGCTTCTACTTACTCCAGGCTTGTAAGCACTTTGGTACTTACTACCTCAAGGAGAGAGGCTTTCTTACTTGGCTCATGGGCTCAACCCTGGATCAATTCCCACATCTAGGGAATGGCATAGTCTGGCCCTCCTGGGTCATGTGTTCACTCTCTGGCCTGGGGAGTTAGGATCAGGTGATTGGCAGGACCCCCAGGTATAGCGAGGCATTTCCCCAAAAGAAAAATTACTGAAGAGACAAACATGTAAAGGATGTCCACTGAACACAAACTAATCTTATTACCTGATGATGACTTTCATGCCGTGACTTCATTAGGTAACTAGTTCTGTTAGTGTGTTGAGATTGTAAAGCCACATTTATCTTCGCAAAAACATAGATCCTTTCTATTGGGAGAAGCCTCTAACTGCAAAAGCTTTCTTTTTTCTTTTCATGTTTCAATCCACAACTCTACATTTACTGTACATCAATATCACCTGTAGAGATTTCAAAAGAACAGATAAATGCTGGGCCCTATCGCAAGAACTTTGATTCAGTTAATCTGGGATGACATCTAGCCATTGGAATTTAAAAAATATATATATCCTTATTATTTGGTGTTAAGTGGTGGTATCCTGGAACCTCTAGCTGAAAGCGCAAATACTTCCAAAAGAAGTGGAGACCTTCAGTCACTCTGTGAATTTGGTGGCATGTTTTCCATTGGAACATATGTATGAGTAACTTGGAGCCCAATGAGAAGAGAATAGAAGACAGGTAAATGTGGAGCGGGTGGAGTGTGAAGGCTAAGAACTGACTTGGAACCTGGGCATTGCTGAGGATGGTAGGCTTAGAGATAGTGGCACAGTTTAGGGAAGGACTGCTATAGCAGCCAGGTGGACTTTGGAGGGCACGTATGCCCTAGTGTTCTTCTGACCACCTTCTTGTCTTATGTCATCATTCTTTTTTTTTAAGATTTTATTTATTTAGTTTTAGAGAGAGGGGAGGGGAGGGAGAAGGAGAGAGAGAGAAACATCCATGTATGGTTGCCTCTTGTGTGCCCCCTACTGGGGGGGAACCCAGCCCACAACCCAGGGATGTGTCCCGACTGGGAACCGAACCGGCGACCCTTTGACTCCCAGGCCGGTGCTCAATCCATTGAGCCACACCAGCCGGGACTCATGTCATCATTCTTAAAACAGGGCTTCTGCCTTGAAGCCTTGCTCTGCACCTCAGTTACAATAACCAGTTAAGGTACCCTAGTTCTACTCCAACATTGAAGTCTGTTTGCTTGGTTCTTGCCAATGCTTCTATAAATGATCATAACAATTACTAAGACATTAATAAATATCAGGGGCTGAAAAGGAAATACTGGTGGTTTGTTTTTGTTACTTTATTGAAGAAATAACATTAAAAAAACACAAACTGCATTGTTTAGGGTCACAGGCTGGGTTCTGTGAGAAGATGCTAAAGTGGAGTTGCTAGGAGATGTAAGGAGGAGAGGAGCAGAATTTGGTCCAGGAAGCTGATGTGCAAGACGGCCCCTACAGGTTCATGACCAACTTCAAGGGGAGCTCTGCGGTGATCATTGGCTGTCAGGGTGCACTGTGTTGGGTTACAGTGGTGAGCTTTTATACCCCCACCTTTTTCATTCACTCAATATGGGCCACTTCTGCGAGAGCGTCACCTTGAGCAATGTGGCTCTTTGCACCTGAGGCGGACACTGAAGGAGCTGACAGTTGGAGGTTTGTGCTGATGACCTCTGCAGCTGGACAGCGGTTCTTTCCTCTGTAGGGGATGTGCACATGCATTTGGATCTGGTTTGCTAATGTGCTGTTGAAGATTTCTCTGTGGGTTCAAGAGAAATATTTGTCTTTGTTCTCCCCCCAACATCCCCCCACCTTTCTTGAAATGCCTTTCACTTTGTTACCAGGGAAATGTTGGCCTCATAAAATGAATTTGGAAGTGTTTTCTCCTTTCTGTTTTATTAAAGAGATGATGTAACATTAATATTAGTTCTTCTTTAAATGTGTGATAAAACTCACAAGTGAAAACCTCTGGTCCTGGAGATTTCTTATTTAGGAAATATTAACTTACAAGCTGTAACTCTTTGATTATTATAGACCTATTGAGATTGTCAATTTAGTATTAGCTGAATTTTTGTAGGTTGTGCTGTTTCAGCAATTGATCCATTTCTTCTAATTGTCAAATTGATGAGCATAAAGTTGTTCATAATATTCCCTTAGTATCTTCTTAACGCTGCAAAATCTGTAGTTATATTCCCTAATTCACTCCTGATATTGGTGATTTGTGCCTTATCTCTCCCTCTCCTTCTTAAAAGTTTGTTGCTTTTACCAAAGGTTTACCAGGTTTACTATTTTTTTTCTGAAGAACCAGTTTTTATTTCTTAATTTTCTTTATTGTTGTTTATTTTCATTGATTTCTGTTCTTAACTTCATAATTTTCTTTCTTCTTTTTGCTTAGGACTTATTTTTTATTTCTTTTTCTAATTTATTGAGGTAAAAACTTGGATTTTTGACTTAAGACTTTTCTTCACTTTTAATGTAAACATTTGGTGCTATAAATATTCCTCTCAGACCTGCATTATCTATGCCACATAAAATATGACATGATATGCTATATTTTGTTTTTATTTAGTTTCATATATGTTTAAAATTTTGTTGAGATTTTCTCTTTGACCCATGGATTATTTAGAAGTATGTTGTTTATTTTTCATATTTTTAGAGATTTTCCTGTTGTCTTTACATTATTTATTTCTAGTTTGATTATATTGTGGTCCAAGAAGATACTCTCCATAAGTTTAATTTTTTTATCTTAGTGAATATTCTATGTGTACTTGAAAAAAAAATGTGTATTCTCCCGTTGTTGGATAGAGCGTTCTATTGATTCTCTTGGTTGACTGTGTTGGAAATATTTTAAATCCTCACTTAATTTCTGCTTAGAAATTCCGTAAGTTGCTAATGGGGGATAATTGATAATTTTTACAGTAAAACAAAGCATATTTAAACATACATGTACTTGTTTACACACAATTTCAAGGAGTTTCTAGATTTTCCATGGTTCTTGTAGGGACAGTAATCTCTATTTAAAATCTCTCATCTCTCATTCTTTTTCATGCCATGAGTAAAGGAGATTATTTGGTGGTCTTAAAATAAGGCAATAACTAAGAGGTCTTCGTCACAGAGAGCTGGTGGGATGATGTTGACAGTGTACATGTTATATTTCACAGTTTTGCCCATGCTTGGGCTTGGCCGCTTTAATATTAATAACAGCATAAGAACCTCCATGAATTGTCATTAGGGGTTGTGATCATTATAAACAGGCCTTGGAACATGGGGATGCCACAGGTGATGCTGCCAATGTCAATCACCTATCATGCTATAGCAGGTACAAGGTGTATGTTCAGGGTGTTGATATATATGGACCTCATTGAGGTTAATCAATGTCAGGTAGATGCACTGATCATGTGGTGACAAGATAAAGATGAGGCCTATATCAGGTAGATATTGCTGTATAAAAAAACTACCCCAAACTAAGCATCTAACAACAGTAAATATTTATTATTATGTAGAGTCTGTGGTTCAGCTGGATGATGTTTCTGGTCTCAGCTGAACTAACTCACGGTCTGTGTGTGAGTTAAGTTTCATGCTGGGTTGGCATCTCTGCTGAGGTTGGCTGGGCCCTCTCACGTATTCGAGGAATTAGTTGGCTGTTGCCTGGTCACTGGTACTGTCCTCAGATAGGACAGTGCGGATTTCTTCAACATGGTCTTTCTTCTTCCCACAAGCTATAGCCCAGGCTTATTGTGCTGACTGGGGTGGAGGTTCTGAGACTGAGAGTCTAAATATGCAAAGTGCTTTGAAAGCTAGGCTTAGAATGGATACACCATGTTTCCTGCCACACTCTACTGGGCAAAGCAAATCACATGGCCAGTCCAGATTAAAGAATTGAGGAAAGAGAGTCCCCCTCTTGACGGGAGAAGCTGCCAAGTCACATAGCAAAGTGTGAGGATGCAGCGTGGCCATTAATTGGGTCATCAATGCAATCCATCTTCCCCACGGCCTTTTTGCTGTCATTCTTGACCAGATTCCTTAAACTACAATATCTGAAACTAATTTTCTTTTTAATTACTTAATCTAGCTTTAAAATGCTTTCTGCTACTTCAAATAAGAAAGAACTTTGTGAGGTTTTGCTCTGTGTCTTCAATTCTTAAATAAATTGGGTGCTATTTTCTTTACTGTAGGTAATTTTTGTCATCATATGTTCATAGGAACAGGACTTCAAAACAAGGAGGGAGGAGAAGGAGAGAGGGTGAGAAGAAGAGATGGAGAGAGGGAAGGAAGAAGGGAAGGAGGGAGACAGAGATAGGCAGAATAGCCTCCTATTAGAAAATCCAGACTGTGGGTGGAATTCGGGCAGTCACAACAGTTATTCATTCTGTTAGATAGAACAGACCCACACTTGTTATTTCAAGATAATCCTGTCAAATGCAGTGGCTGGGTTGGAAGGCATTAAAATTATTATTTGGCATCAATAGGATCTTTTATGTTTGCCAAGTGCTGTCCACTTTCCTTTGTTTTTATTTTTCTATGAATAGGTAGGCATTTTTACTCTCATTTCAGAGCAGTAGTACACTCATTTCCTACCATCATCTCTTCAATGTTACATAGAGCCAAAATGGGCTTTGAGAAGCCATGAGATAAAGAAAATTCGGGGGTGTTTTGTTTAGTCTCTGAAGAAGAGAAGGTTCTGGAGAGCCTGTAATGTTCTGTGGAATCTGCATTTCAATACTTTGTCACTGTGATAGGTAAATCCTTCTTCATGTGCAAACCTAACACCTGCCATTTCTTCTTGTTCAGTCCCACAGGGGCGTAGAAGGCAATGTGTCAGCCTCCTCCTAAAATCACTATTAACAAAATAGATATTGTCCTAAGGCTTTCAATGGAGAAGGGACATTTTTTTCTAGAGTTGTTGGGAGATTTCTAGCAATAGTTTTTTAATGCAAAATCAATCTGAGAGGCAGAGCAGAACAGTGTATCTATGCCAGAAAAATCAGGATGAAAAACTAGTGTTCATTCATGCAGTTATTCAATCAATCAAATACTTTCCCTGGACCACGTACTGTTCTAGGCCTTGAAGTGATAGATAGGACATGTTCCCTGCCCTCAAGAGCTCGCATTCAAGTCCAGGAAAAACAGACTCCTAAATAGACAGATTACCATATTCTGTCACAGGTTAACAGGTGGTTCCTATACATTCTGTCATCTATGTTGTTTTAAACTAATCGTTCTGAGGACAGATATTCTGACCCATTTATAGTTGCCATTCGCCGTGGTGAGATGCCTTGGGTCTTTCTTGCATGAAGCTATCATCTCTTTCAGCCAAAGATTATTTGTTGAATACTAGATTTTTGAGTTTTTTTCACAGTGTTGCAAAAAAACTCATGTTATTTCTTCATTCTTAATAAGTTTTTTAAAATGTATTGTGGGGATGTACATTTGAAGCTTATGTGATCCTCCTATTTTAAGAGCCATGGAAAAGCATACTTTTGAGGAATGACCTGTCCAAAGTTTGAGAATTCATGAATCAGGTTTCTACTAATAAAAGCAAATAAACAACTTGGTAATAACTTGGATCAACTGGGCGGTTGGCAGGGGGGTGGGGTGGGGTGTTGTGCTTTATTTGGATAAGTGGGTCTAGGATATTTTCAGATGGAGTTGCTTGAATAACTAAATGACTCAGCTCTCCTGTGAGGTTTTTGTGATGGTATTCATGACCCCACAAACCTGCCACTGAGAAGGTACTTGAAACAGTACTGAATACATAAGCAGAGATTAGGTCAAATCATTAATCAAGTTCCCTAACTATGCCTAGGAAAAACCTGTACATAAAGTGTCACAAGAATATAAAGTAGAGATGGTCTCTGATCATTATCTAGGAGAGACACTCGGTATTAGCATCTTAGAAAAGTTTGTACTTTTGGATGAATTTAAGTGGAGAGAAGGAAACACTCAAACAGATTCTCCAACACTTAGCAAAAAAATGTACTTTGGGGGAATGCTTTTTGAAAACGTGTTTACTGGTTATCTTGTCCCCACCAACTAGAAAGAGGATTGGAAATCCTCGGTAACTGGGACGAAAGTTTGTGCCAAGGAAGACGCCGATTTGGGAGACTCTCAGGCCCTATTTAATGTACAGTAAAGAGGAATAAAGTGCATTTACAAAGCAGTATCTGAGGTTCAACATATTTGTAATTAGGAGTTAGATTACTTCCAATCTTGGGTATTTTCATACAGGGTTCATATTTTCATACAGAGTTCATATTTGTTGGCCTCTTCTAGAGAGACGGGTTCAATTTCTAAGTGTATTAGTCAGGTTATAGGCTAGGTTATACTACTGTAACAACCATCTTTCAATCTCAAGCCTTTAGCACAAATTTATATATACATCTTATCTTTTTGGTCAGGGAAGAAAGCAGGTTTCATGACTCTTCTGTGTAAATTTTTTCAATACTCTATAGATAGCTAACATGCAAAAATAAAAGCAGAACTGCAAAAATATGTTTTTGTTCTAGCTTCCACCTTGGCAATCTCAGCACTGGATATAAGAAAGTACTCTTGGTTCCTCTCCAAAACAGGAGGCACATTTCTTTGGCAAGGCTTTTCATTCTTGTATTTTAGCTGAATGAAGCTGGGAACTAGAAGAGTGATTCTTTTATTGCATGTAATGCTAATTAAAGAGGATCTGGTCATTGTTCTTGAAAAAAGTTAAAAATAAAATTATGAGAGATTGAAATTCATACAGGCAGAGCATACTACTACAGAAAAGTACCTTGCTTCAAGTAATACTCATCAACTCAGAATTGTATGATTTTTCTTTATCACTTAGTAATATTTATACACCCTGAATATTTTAGCTGTATTATAGTGACTAATTTGGCCTGGTGAAGTTGACATAAGCCATGCACTTACTTTGATTTGTGTCATTTGAAACAACTGAAATTTGTTTTTATATCAAATTGAAGATCTCATTCATCATTCATCACTCTCAAATCTTTGTGAACTTTGTTGTAATAAGATAGAGTTAACGAAGAGTTTTTCAATCTCAGCACTCTTGACAATTTGGGCCACATCGTTCTTTGTTGTGGTGGGGCTACCTTGGGCATTGCAGTATGTTTAGGAATAACCTAGACTATACTCACTAAATTCCAGTAGCACCCTGCACTGGCCCAGTTTTGACAACTGAAAATGTCTCCAGATACTGCCAAATTTTCCCAGGGTGCCCCCAGCTAAGAACCAAGGGTGGCTGAGTTAAAAGTAACAATATTTAACCAATTAAATTTTAATTTTTATGAGATTCTCATTGATAGAGAACAATCAAGATGTTGAATTATAACTTTAATTATAACAGGCCAGTTCCATTTAAAATACAATTTTCCAATTCCATATAACAATCTTTTGCCATGAACACCATAGATTTTCTAAATTGTCACAGTTGGCAAGGACATGAGAAGTCATTTATTATAACCCCCTTCTGACAGATGAGGAAACTGAGGATCAGGAAGGTGACTTGTCCAGGTTAGAGGCGGACCACTGAGATTGATAGTGTGAGACACATAGTGCTGTCTTCCTAACGCACTTTGAAGGAGTGTTCAGACCTCATGATTTTCTCTGATGTGCAATTTTATGCTGATATAGTTTCTACAGAAACAGGGCCAGAGTGCCTTGGAATAACTTGACAGCACTCTTAAAGAGACTCAGGAAGGGAAGAAATAGGGGCAACCAAGGTGGTTTTCATCAGAGGTCTCCTCCTGCAGCACTTTGTCTGGATGCAAGAGCTGCGGTCACCAGGCTGCAGCTCGCCCCGACCGCAGTTAGGAATTCATTTGCCCCATGCAGGTTTTTCTAAGGAAGCAGGGATGTGGTGTGGGTTATTAATGCCACTTTTTATGAAGTGCTTAGCAGACCTTATATTATTATGCATTTGATGTGCACTTGTAATGCTGGGAGCTGGAGTATCGTAATGTTCACCTGAGGAAAAAATGGAGTCCCAGACCCAGCTGGACAATAAAAACAGAAAGCTGACCCTTCAGAAGAAAAAAGGCTAACATCTTAGAGGTAAATATATGCTTGGTACATTCACATTAAGGATAATAACATAGAATTATGGACTTAAGAAGTGGAGGGGACTCACGATAGCATTTGGATTAGGGAGGGCAACTCGGTAGCATTCATCCATCCCTTCCCCTCCTCGTGCCATGACAGATGTTACTAACCATGACACCCTTGATGGGCACAGGCTCATCATCCTTCTCAAGACAGCACTCCTGGTAGTCACTACCAGTTGCTTAGCATCCACACATAAATCTGTCTGTGATTTAAGCACACTTTTTACCTTACAGACAAACCATCTGGACACCTTTTTTTTTGCTAAGGTAATAACCCCAAAATCATGCAGCCAGTCATTTAAAGTATTAGGAACCCCAGTGGGTAATTTTTGACTCCCTGGCTGTGTGGCTAGTTTTTTTCCCCTTTCTCCCAGTCTGAGGGGTTGTACTGGAAATTCTTCCAGGAGAAATATGATGGGGAGATAAACATGTGCCAACTACAGATCAGAAAAGATGGAAGGTTGCAGATCCAACCAACCTTGTTGACAGCAGAGGATGAGGAATGGCCCCAAAAATCTGGTGCTCCAGGGTGACTCTGTTGCCACCTTGCTTTGCAGAACAATGCTAGTGAAGAGATGCTAGTGTCTCCAAATCCATGCACTATCCCGGGAGTTAGACAGGGTGAATTGTTCAAGAATGGCCCCACCTCCTCTCTTGATCAATGGAGTTCTTCTCTGAAAGGAACAGAGACTTCTTTGAGGTTCCATGAGGGAGGGAGGATGGAGAGGGTATCTAGAAAAGGCCAAATCACCCAGACTCAGAAAGAAGAGGAAGCAGAGAAGTCTTCTCTGCTTCCCTGGCAATGTTAGGGGGCTAGTCAGAAAGATTTTGGGGTCTTTTTCTACAACGTGAAGCTCTTTCAGGAAAGGTGCCCTTGGCTTGGTTGCTTCTACCTGTTCTGCCATTAACTGTCCCATTATTTCTCTCTCTTCTGAAAAACGTTTCCCTGCTTCATTGCTCTTACTTACTTAGAGTTTCTGTTCGTTATAAGACTAGTGTGTCATAACCTCCCACAGCTCTTACTCATTAATCCTCTCTCCACATTTCCTTTCATCTCCCGCCTCCACGGTTAAATACCTCATGCTCTCAGAATTTCCTGTTTTAAATTTTGAAGAAAGGTAATCTGATTGGTCTAACTGGCTTATAATTTAGAAGATCTCCAAGGGTGATCCCCTGGACACCAGCATCAGCCTTCTCTGGGAATTCATGGGAAATGCAAATTCTCAGGCCCTACCCCCAGACCTCTGAGGTGGGGCCTAGAAGTCTGTTTTAACAAGCCCCTAGGTACTTTCAATGCACATTTCAGTCTGTGGACCAGAGTCTAACCCCAGGCCTAGGGATTGGCTACTCTCTGGTTAAGTTCTCACAGCTGGTCCAGTGAGCCATGTAGGTGCCATTGGGTTTGGGTAGAGAGAGAAGAGAGCAGAGGATGACCTGCTGGGAAACATGGTTGCCCAGGGCTGGCTCTTCCTTGGATGGAGCAGATACAAAGACTGCCATTTCTCATGTATCTTCTGTCTCAGAGTCTGTAATGAAAATGCCAAGTCTTAATTTTAATTGTATCTCTACAGCTTGAGAGTTTTCTGATCACAGTTAAGGCACTTTTCTCTTATAGTTTCACGTTATTCATAGGCTAGATAGACAGCAATGCTCATCCTTGGGAATCTGAAAGGATCAAATTATGATAATAACTAATATTTACATAGGCTTTACAGTTTATAGCACACATCCTCATGTTTCTCAATTGGTCCCTTGGGTAAATGTATGTAAATGTACTTTAAACTGCAATCTTCTATAAAGACTGTAGCTCTGGTGCTTCTTGTATTTCCCAGGAATGCTTGAGGAGGAGAGATGTTTCCTGTGGTCAGACCAGCCCACACACACAGTGACCATGAGCTTATACCATGAATCTTGGCCACGTTATCTGATTTTGTAAAGAGAACATGCTGAAGCCCTTGTTTCTAATGCTTGAGTAGGCCTTGAACCAAGTGTGTGCGTACTCCTTTGCCATTTGAATTTACTTAGAATTCGGCTCTTTTACAAAAAGTACGTTAGCCACATGCATTCTTCAGAGAATGTCATAGGCCTACAAGTAATAACTTTGGGAACTTATCGAAATTTTATTTGTGGTATGATTTTAATCTCCATAAATGAGTATCTCCATATTCTAAGTTCCCATGACAACTACTGTTGACTGTTCCTCATAGGTTGGCTGTTCTCCAAGTATGGTCCTTGGACCAGCAGCACTGATGTCATCTAGGAACTTGTTAGAAATATAGATTCTCAGGATCTACTACTGCAGACCTACTGTGTCAGACATTCTAGGGCTGGGTGGGGCCCAGAAATCTGTGATTTAATAAACTTTCCAGATGATTCTGATGATGCTAAAGTTTAAGAATCACTGTCACAGCTCTTAGTTGTACTCAGTGTTTTTTGAGAGCAGGGACTATCCCTTAATTCTTTCCATGATCTTCCTCATAGTGCCTTGCACGTGGAACATACTCAATACGCATTGGCAGATATGTGCAATGGTGGGGTAAGATGCGAGGAATGCCAAATTGGGAGCCACAAGACCTCAATCCAAGTCTTGGATCGGTTACTTAAAATGAACACACAAGCTAGAGTCCGCAGACAGTGGTGACATCAATGTGTCAAAGTTAGAGCATTTAAGTCTTTACTTCCTATGAGACTTCTTGTTTTGGGAATTCTTGGTTACTAAATGAGAAGTCACCCCTCTCATCCACTTGAACCCTGAAATCCAATCTTTTATCTTCTCTCCAACTTTTGAGCCTGTGTTGCATTGTGAACCATTACCCCTATATTTTCACACTTGTCATTGAGTGATCTTGCCCCCTCTTTGTGCCTAAATGGAACCTTGGTTTCCCAGAAGGCTACAGCTTTCCACGCAGTATTCTTCTGCAGAAGCAGCCCCCTCTTTCCTGGATCCTTACTGCCACCTTCCACAGAGCTCCTCTTATTACCCCCCACAGCTCATCTCTAACCTACTCAAACTCATCTGCTGTCAGCACCCCCTAACCTGAGAGTTGGTTACAGTCCAAGACCTCACCTCAAATCCTGGCATCCCGGGAACCTTCAGTGCCTCGAAGCCCCTTCTTACTTTTTTTTTTCTTCCTATTTTGTGAGTCTCAAACCTAGCACAGTGTGGACCACGGAGAAAGTGCTAGGTCATTTCTCACTGGATGATTTTGAAGGAAAGCACAAAATGAAGACAGTTGAGGGTCATACATAAGAAAAGTTTAAGAGTTCTCAACCTTGTCAGTGGTATAATCTAAATTCTAAAACAATACCTTGGACTACTAATTTGGGGATGAGCAAACTGGGTCTCTTTCAGTACTGAGGATGGTTTCTGAGGTTCACATATTTACCTTTCTCACTCTTTTTAGAGGAACTTTCTGGACACATTCTGAAACATAATTTTTTAATGTAAACTGCAGACAGGGACATT
>VMDR010017447.1:0-20159 GCA_007922815.1 Macrotus californicus
TTTCCAAATTTATAGTCTTTGAATATCTGAAAGAATCCAATTGAAAATGCTACTAGATAATAAATTCATAATCATCCCAGGTAAACATCCTGGCTTTGCTTCCTATGCTCACAATACCCCGTTTCCAACAACAAAGAAACTCAGAGTAACTTCGCTTCTCAATGGGGTCAGAGTGCTTTTTGCTTGGACAATTTTCTGACAATACTGATTCATTAACTTCTTAATTTCTCCCATACAATCAAATCGCATTAGCTTTAAAATTTGTCACTTTCCCTACACTAAGACTCAGAAAAGACATAAAGACACATGTGCATTATGTCCCCTACCTCTTACTTCATTCATCTTGGTACATAGCGAACTTTCACACATTCACATCTAATTGAGCTGTTAAGAGCATTTGGACATTTCTCACAGTGCTTCCAGTAACATTTTTTTCTGCAACCAAATACACCTTTCAAAAGTATATACAAAAAAAAAAGGATGAAATAGAAGTTTATTAAGTTTTCTTTCAGTTTTAAAAGTATATAATTTAGGGAAATAATTTTTTTAGGTCTTTAAAATATAGGTCTTTTTTTTTAGGTCTTTTTTTCAAGACTGGGATATCAGGTGTATAAGTATCAAACAATTGCTGGGTGTTTTTATTTGCTTTTGAAAAATATATGTGTTGCTTCATCTACCTATATTACTAATAAGGATAATTTATAAAGGGATTTTATGAAAAAATGTTTAGAGAACAGTTTAGGTTCTTGACCAGTCTTGAAGGTATGTCTCTCATTTCTCTGGCGCGTGTGTGTGCACACGCAAACACACACCTGTTGTGTGCTGCCTGGAACAGGTCCAGGCAGCTGCTGGGCTGGGTGGGCAAGACAGCTGAAGCTGGCTCTGTCTCACGGAACAGCCGGTGGCAGAAGGAGACCCGTTGGCAACTATGTAGGTGAAGAATCCAGTGTTTCCTGCCAAGACTGCTCCTGAAAACAGTGGCAACAATACCAAATATGTCCCACTTGGACTTGTTGAAAAAGGCAAATTTGGGGAAAGAACTCAGGAAGCTTGAACTAGGACTAAGGTGAAGCAAAGGAGGAACCTAGGATCCAAAATTTAAGGTGGCACTATCAGGTGTCGTCTCCGCACTTGCACAACCCGGAGATTGAGTGTCACCTTAAATGTTGTGCCTTGCTTCTTCCACCCTGATCTCTGCTAACTTTGGCAATTTTTCAGGTCTGTATGATATAATAAGCCACCAGGCATCAACCATGCGACAAGATGACCCCACTGAGGCATAAAGTGTAGTTTTCTTCCATTGATACCTCCGAAGGAGATTTTCATCATGGACCTGGAATAAGGACCAAGTTGAGAGTTCTGAATCGGGGGTCTTCCAGGTTAGTTAACTACCGCGTGCTCTAAAAACATGTTTTACTTACACACACTCACCCCCATTAACAAAAAGAGAACTCTCTAACCTGACCAAGCTATACAGCCTACCCTCTCATTAGTTTGTGGGTGTGAATTTACATCCTGAACTGATCCCAGTGAGGCTGCGTTTTTTCTTTTATGTCATTGACTTAGTCACTAAAGTGACTTCTCTCTCCATCCGCAATTTCTCAGGGTTCAGCTGTCTGTGCTACAGCTACCTCTGCTCCAAATTACCCAAAGCTTAATAAAGTTCTTTCTGCTCCCAGCTTTTCTAACAAAGCGGTTGCCTTACCTTCTCATTCTCCTGAAATGATGTCTTTGTATTTGTGTCATATTCCAGGTCCCTGATTGGCCCCTGGTGAGAATGTCTCATCTTGTTCTGGATTTTGGCAGAATGACTTCCGGATGTGTTGTAACCTCAGCATCTCTGCCAATGCATGAACACAGTTGCAGCCCCTGTGGCTTCCGGAGCTGTGTTACACAGAACTCCATTGTTGGGTTCTGATATGTAATCATCTCATGTTTATTATCATGCAGGCTTTCCATACTATATGTGCCTCTTTCTGTTCTCAATGTAAAAAATAAATGAGAGTCACAGAAGTGCAGGTGGAAGAATCTTTTATCTCATTTATGCTTCTGATCATGAGATCCTTATTAAACCCTAATGTCCTTAAAGTCAAGTTGGCCAACCTAAATGAATTAATTATCCATTCATAAGGTAAATTCTTTCTCACCCCCATTTCCCCCTACATTCACTTTCCCTCCCTACCCTGATTCTTCAAAACCCCTGAGGCAGGGGTCACGACCTCAATGCACCAGTCAGAACGTATAAATGACTGAAGCCGCTAAGTGAGAGAAGAGAGTAGAACTGTGGGAAGCTGTTTATGGAACTTCTTGAGAAGTTCTGCATGAACCTCAGCTTCCCATCCAGATGCAAATAAGATAGCATAATCCATAGATATAAAGTAAAAAACGCCAGAGAAACGGTGCTTACATACGCGTGTGTCTGTGTTGTGTTCCGACTATCCTTCTCAGAAAGGGCTTTGCTCTTGTAAAAGTGGTCTATATTATAAAATGTACATAAATAGCAACTTGTAATAGAGCCAGTTAAAATGGAAAATTTGGAGCCAGCAAGAAACATTTTCACGATTGATCCAGAAGTCCATGCTGGAGGTCCGCTATGTATAAGCCACAGCAGCTTTCTCACAGAGAGAGAAGCTCCAATTTCTAGGAGAACAAATACTACAGATACACTCCCAGCAGTAAGCTGGTGGGGAGGCTTTAACAGCAGTGCTAGTCCCTCTCAGGCTTGCCAAGGAGACCAATGAGGAAACATCTTCTCCCACAGTCGGTGGTTGTAGCATTTTAAGTAAAAAATTATGGGGTAAACAAAGGCAACCCAGAGGCAGCACTAAGACCTCTTCCATGGATGTTTCTGTTGAACCTGTACCTTTTGATTCATCCTTAAATAAATTTATCTGAAGCCAGCTGGTGTCTTGAACTATGAAAGCAATGACCACAAAAGGCATTATGGAAGGTCCTATAAATTTCATTTATTTTAAAAAGTAGAGCTCAAAAACTAAAGTGTCCTGAAATCAGTCTTCTAAATAAAAACTAAAAAAAATCAGTTTTTCATTCTGATATTCCCTAATAACTAGATTTTTGGTATTTTTTGTAAAAATACTAGATGGTATACACACTTAAATGAGCAGGGACTGAAAATATAATTTCAGACAATAATATTAATACAGTAAAATGATATGATTGAATGTCAACCATGATTAAATTATCTTTAGGGCTGTGTCTGGATATGCATTCTACATGAAATGGTATCTACTTTTAACAAGAACATGGGAAAAGCAGAAAAGGATAAAGAAGTCTGTGTTTTATAATGCCGTATTCCTTCACACGGTAAACACAGTTGTTCTCATGGTATTGCTTGAAAAACAACTCCTTCTGATAGGTGATTTAATACTTGGTAAATAATAGAAATGGTCTGGAGCCACCTTGTGGCAGTCACCTGTAATTGGATGTAGTTTTTAAAAGAAAGATTTAACTGTTAGAATAAATAAAGGTGTTTTATAGCTGAAAAATTATCTAATTTCTTTCAGAAAGCTAACTTTTAAGCATAGACAACTTATTTTTGTGGCAGAAGTGCCAAACAAAAATATATTTGTAATGGAAAGTAATAATGATAATAACTAGAGTGACTACCATTTATTCAGTGCTTTCCGTGTGCCAGGCACTGTGGCTAGGGGTCTTATGTGTATTTGTTCACTGGACAGGCAGTGTTCCAGGGGAAACCAAGGTGGCCTAAATTGGTTTCTTGCCCAAGGGCACACAGAGTAAGTGAGCAGTGGAACTGAGATTTGAAAACCAGATTCTCAGTAATTACTATCCTTTTAAGAATGCCTACTGCATACCAGCCATTGAGTTAAGTGCTTTATACTTGATATCTAATTGTGAAAACATTCTAATAAGATAAACATTAGTACAATCACATAAATGAAGAGATTCAGAAGGGTTATGTAACCTGCCCAAAGCTGGAATCTGAACCTAAGTAATTAATCCTAAAAACCATGCTCTTCTTTATGCCGTGTCCTACTACATTAACTACATCTTTGATGCCTTAATTAATTACATATGTATGGATTTTTAATTCATTCACTCGCTCACGTTAACACACACCCGCCTGGGCCTTGGTGCATTTTTCCTTTAGCCGGCACACTCTCTTCTCCTTCCCTGTAGAAGGGTGTTGTACGGATTCGATGTGTCAAAACCGCAAGTGAAAAGTGTTGGAACAATGCTTGGTACAGTCTAAGGACTGTGTGAGTTTCCACTGTTTTTATTATTGCTTTTTGTTAGAAACCTCTCCTAAGCTAGAGTTGCAATCACTCCAGCCACTGCCTGCCACATCGGCCAGCCCCTTCCAAAAGGTGAGAAATAGGTAGCAGCGGCCTTCTGACAGGGGTTTAGCAGAGTTTAGTTTATCGCTGCATCACGGTTACAGGCTCTCCACGTCGTACCAGACTCCCATGCGGAGTGCACACACTCTGTCTTGACCTCACCTACATGGTTAATTATCCAGGTAATTACCCATGGTTAATTATCGTGCCAAGCTGGAGATAGCAGGGAGCTTGTTGGGCCCCATATTTTGATTATTGTCTTATATCTGATGACTTTGAATGATTATCATAAATATTCTTTAGTGCCGCTGGTCCTGTTTTCAGGAATGGTAGAAGCTTATAGGCTGGAATCTGGGATTTTGTGAGGGTGAGCATGTCAGTTTAGGAATCAGGAACTCCAGACTCTCCTCCCAAGAGCAGCCCTTATGGCTTGTTCTCTCTGTCTGGTCTGACACCTTAATGGTCATGGACTAGCCAGAAAGGAACAGAAGCGGTCATGCTCTGGGTCACTTTTGCATGAACATGATAACAAAAGAATCTTGTCAGTAGAAAGTCACACACATACATAAAACCCTGGAGAATGTTCTCCTAGTGTGTGACTTCAGGATCATGAAATCTCTAATAACTCATCCAGAGTGGTCTGGCAAAGAATTAAGACTGGCTTCTTTGTTCTATTCAACTTGCCTGGTTTGCATTCTTGGCTCATCTCCCATGGACTGCCCTTCACCTTCAGTCAGCAGGGACCATCTCTCCTGGACCCTCTCCCTCAAAATTTCTTTCTCTTCTTTCACCCTGCCCTGCCTCCCCTTGGTTTCACTAACCATTGTCCCCATACCTGGAATTACATCTCCTGCTTCTACCTGGATAGGTCAGGACTCACTGGGGCCCAACCTGAAGAGCTTTTTGTTATTCTTGCCTCTGTATGTTGTTGGTGTCTGTGTCCCTGTGTAGGTAAGTACACTGCCTTTATACAAACACTTCACTTCATCATGTATTAGAAACTGGCTGAAATCTCCCACAATCCACTACCAAACACTGGGTCTTCATCACAGTTGTCTTAAGACTTTCTCCAATTCCACACTTCATAGCTGATGGTTGGTCTACCAATCCTGATCCTAGGTGCACAGCCCATCACTGATTTTATGTCACAGGTACACATGTACCAAAGGCACGCAGTAGCCAGAAGACAAACCCATCTAAGTTTTTCATGGAGGGAGACAGCTATTTTTTATCTTCCTATAACCAAAACAGAGAAAAACAGCTGAAGCTCTTACCCAAATGTCAAGAAATGGGAGCGAAGAGGTTATTGATTGTAATGTCTGGGAAATCTATCTACTCTCTAAGCTCCATTGTCATTCAGCTCTGCGTACAGTGTTCCTGGACAGTTTTACTAAATCTCTTTAGGGGATTCCCCTGGGAATAATGGCATATTTTGTTCCCTCACTGAAATGCACTGCAGAGGAACTGCATCCCAAGAGTCCTCCTTGTTAAGAAAGCGTTTAAGCTGAGAGACCAGGGATTTCTGGGCCATATGGAACAGACTTCGAAATAGAGCCTGCAGGGAGCCATCCCCGTACACAAGTTGTTTAGATGATCCGGTTCTTTTCCACCTCAGGACTGAATCTGAGTCAGCTTAGAAAAGAGTTTTGCTGTTTTTTCTCAATGTCTGCCAGGTCACCACTGTTTTTCCCCAACACCCTTGTCCCCACAGTGATACTGAAGGAGTGAAGGTGGGGAGTCGTCACCCCTTAAAATCTGATCCTAAATCTACTGGCTTCTCTGTAGCAGCCTAAGGCGTCTTGACTTGAATCGCACTGCCTGTTCAGTGTACAATAATATATATTCTATTTTTTAAGATTTCTTTCCTACCATCATGATATGCAAATATATTGCCAAGGACCAAAAAAAATTGCCTATGGTCACTATGACCTTTGCAAATGCCACTGTTCTGGAATGCTTCTGTGAAGATCAGTCCCATACACCCCACTCAGCGCTACTTTTTTATCCGGCCCTGGCCATTCTTTTGGAAGAACAAACCACTTCGCTTAGCTTGCAGGTTTTGCTTTTATCTTTCCTCCCACCCTCCCCATGATTCAGCTGAGGTGAGTCAACCACCACCTTGTTTCCCTTCCAGGTTCTCATCGATGGAGGCCACTCACCATGGGACCTGTGGTGGGAGCCTGCAGTGGACAGGAATAGCTCAATGCTTAGAAGGGACTGAGATGATGCTGACTGATAATGCCCCTGCAGCTGGACCTCTGGTGTCTGCCCTCACTCTTCCAACAGTGCCCATGACCTGTCTACTCTGTAGCTTCTGCTAGAAATTCCAGACTTGACACCATGCATTGTACCTGCAGGGCACACACAAAGCTCAATACCAAGAGACCAAAGCTCCCAGGTCTTGCAAGAGCATATGACCAAATGTCTTTGGTAGATTTGAATGTCAGTGACCTTACGCTGCCTCCTGGCATGGATCTCTGTCTATCTGTATTCACATCTCTGCCTGTGGAATTCAGGGCTTCAGAGGAAGTGGCCTGATGCCAGTGAATGACCATTCTTGAGGAAACATTCTGGGGAGGGGTCATAATAACAGGCCCTGGCCTATGGACCAGAGGACTTTCTTCTTCTGGCATTCAGCATGTTTTGTCCTACACTAAGACTGTTAATAGCTAATGCTTATAGTGCTCTCAACCTGTGCCAGGCTTTGTTGCAAATTTTTCACATACATAGACTCAGCCCTTTTAACACTAGCACTAAAGAGAGAGTTATGAGAGAGAAAAACCCTAATTTCATAATTTTACCAATGAATCACTTGAACAGCAATCCAGCTTTTTTTTTTTAAATTTCTGCATCAATGTCAGCTAACATACCACTTTCTATTGGTCGTTTTTCTTGGCATTTCCATAAGACAATTCATGTCCAGACTGGCCCCACGGTTAGCCTACCTCTGCCTCTGTTGAATGTTGACTCAGCTGCAACTTTGGATGCTCCCTCCTACCTCCTTGGAGTGTGTCCTGTGCACTTTGCCATTCATGCTATTCCCACCTATTCCACAACATCCTTTGCTATGTTTGGTCCTAAGACTGAAACATTTTTTACCTCTCATCTCTATGATGACATAATTCAGATAAAGCAGAACACTATCAAAAAACTTGAATAATCCCAGAGCATAGCTTTCAAAATGTAATTTAAGCATACTGTTCCTGTAGTTTCTTGCTAACAATTAATGAATGAGTGAATGAGTGGCTGGCTGAATAAATAAATAAATATGTCTGTTTCCTCTCCTCCCCTTGACTGATAATACAAAAGCCCCCTTGTAGTTCTTTAGAACCCTGCCTTTAAGTCCTTCTTCATTCCATTGAAATAGAGCCACGCCAGTATACTCCAGGAAGTCATCTGTCTTACATAGTCAGCACTCTGGATGTCATCCTAAGTTCAGCTGGGATTCTCCATCTACAGGAATACTTAGCAGCTGGCTGAATGAAGATAGTGATGTGTTTCAGAAATGAAGCATTCATTTCCTTCCCTTGACTGGGCGGCCTGCAACTGACTTGTAACACAGTGCTTCTGTCCTGCCCCCTTTTGTCCTCACTGCTCACAAATCAGATCTCTGGATTTCCACACAGATATACTTCATCTTAGTAACCAGTACTTATTTGCCAGAGTTTCATTTGAAGGGGCAACACTATTCCATCATTGTATCAGTTAGGTACCAACTAATGGAAAACCTCAGTCAAACTAGGTTAAGCAATCAAAATGATTTATAGGTTTGTGTAAAGTAAAACCAAGACTTAGTCTGAGCCTTAGGTAAGGCTTGTTTTAGCAGCTCAGCTGGGTAACCTGTGATCTGACTGCTTTGCTGTCCTAACATGTTGCAAATGACTTTCACTTGCTTCCAGTGGCCATATTCATACCTAGCCGTGAGATACAGGTCCTACAAGGATTTCTGATGAAAGCAAAGAAGTTCTTTCTTCCAAGGCCCCAGTACACAGTTTCTTGTAACTCAATGTCCAGTTGGGTCACACGCCCACCTCTAGGCCCTCCATTTTGGCCAGAAGATTGTATTTGCTGAAGAGCTTAAACTAATTAGGGTTCACCTTTGATGATGCTGAGGGATGAGCTTTGGCCAAGCCCTGAGGCTGTACCCAGAAAGGCACTTTACCAGGAGGAAGTGGGGCTTGGATTGCGCAAACTACCCTATGCTTACCACATCTCCATCATAACTCTAATCCCACTAGTGATCACGGAAAACTGTGAAGCATTATTTACCAATTTAAGGGAGCTCCTGTTTCAAATGCACTTTCTCCACTTCCCAGGTTCTTTGCTCGGTGTGCACAGAGAGCTGAGGACTTCTGCACTCTTCCTGGATCCCCTTCCAACCACTTTCTTATGAGAATAATGATGTCTGGAGCCAAATGTTTCACATGTTTGCACATAAGAATTTCACAAAAGCCTTGTGCACTAGACACCAGAAACTTTTGTTTTCAGTAGGCTAGAAAATGGCAAATGTAGGAAAAACAACCCAGTTCCATAAATGCATAAATAAATGCACCAAAGAAGAAGCTGTTGATTGTGGGCAAGCTCCAAAGCAGCTATCAAAAGCATACTTTATTAGTTCTTAGAAAAGGAGCCAGACTTTCCAAATAAAGATGGCAGGATGAAACTGAAGATGGATATTTATTTCTACTTCTCTCTTAAGACTTGAAAATCATAATAAATAATATTAAACTACATAAATTTGAGTATATATGATGGCAGATGAAGGCTTTATGATTTTGAAGCTAAAAAATTAATACATGCATGATTACTGACCCAGAAGACCATAGAAAGTGAAACCCAAGCCTGTGATGGAATAAAGCAGAAAAGTCAATGAATCTGTTGATTATAAACCTCAAAGGTCAATAAGTCTGTTGACTATAAACCTCAAAAGGCTTGGGAAAAGAAAGCAAGGGTGGAGGTAACTACTCTGTATCCAAGGGGCATTAAATACAAGCTATGAGGAGTCCTTTTTCCTGCTTCAATCATATAATGCAACCATGCAACCATGTACCATCCTAATGTCTCCCATCCCTGAGACTGGAGTATTCTTTTCAGGGGAAAATGACATACTCCAGAGAAAAGCCTACTGATAATGACAAACAGGTCTCAAAATAAAGCAGCTGACTTGGTGGCTGATCATCTTATAGGGAAAGCCTACCAGTTGACAAGGCCCTTCACCTCCAAATCAGATTTCCAGAAGTGCTTTTTCAGTATCTTTTCTATGGTTACTCCCTCTACTCCCTTGTCTTCTGATGGACTGCTTTTTAGCTCAAGTGTCCATATTTTCCTGGTCCACAGAGAGTAAGCACATCATCTACCCACGTTTCTCACAAGTACCTATGTTATGACATCTTAATACTTTCACTGTTTGCTTTCAGCTATGTCTTCCTCCTCATTCGGCCCTGAATCTTTCCAAAGTAGGGCCCACATTGTGTTCAGATCTGTGTTCTCTTCCCACCCTCTATCCTAGTGCCTGGGTCAAAGAAGAGATGTGACACACATTTTTAATGTCCGTTGAATACAGTAGGAATTTGTACTCTCTGACTTCAAAGAGTTATCTTTGAAACTTGAGACATTATGGTTACAAAACAAAATTTATTTTCCCAAGAAATAATCAAGACCATATATAATACAATGGGATCATTATAATGATATAATCGAGCAACAAGGACATTCATTCATTGTGGGTAAAAATATAAAATGATACATCTACTTTGTAAAACAGTTTGGTAATTTCTTAGAAAACTAAACATACTTTTACTGTGTGATCCAGCAATCTCACTTCCTGGAATTCGCCCAAAGAAGTTGGAAACCTGTGTCTACACAAAAATCTGCCTGTGGATTTTTGCAGCAGCTCTATACATAATGGCCCAAACTTGGAAGCTACCAACCAAGATGTCCTTCAGTAGTGAATGGACAAATAAACTGTGGTACACTCCCACAATAGGATATTATTCAGTATTAAAAATAAATAAGCTATAAGTTCATGAAAAGACATGGAGAAAACTCAAATGCATATTTCTAAGTAAAAGAAGTCAATAGGAAAAGCTACATACTGTTTCATTCCAGCTATGTGATGTTCTGGAAAAGGCAAACTATGGAGGCAATGAAAAGATCAAAGGTTGCTGGGGGAGGGGGAAGAGGTGAATCAATAGGAGAAGCAATGGGGGTTTTTTAGTGCAGTGAAAATTCTCTGTATGTACTGAGTACGTGTCATTATAAATTTGTCTAAATTCATAGAATACAAAGCACCAAGAATAAACTCTAATGTAAATTATGGGCATTGTGTGATTATGATGTATAATGTAGGTTCACAGATTGTAACAAATGTAGCATTTGGTGGGGACACTGATAATGAGGGAGGCTATGTATGTGTCATAGTAGGGGAGGCATGGAAAACTTCTGTGCCTTCCCCTCAGCTTTGCTGTGAACTTAGAGCTTCTCCCTGAAAATAAAGTCTTAAAAACAACAAGTGACGACATAAAAAACTCCTCTGCCTAAAAAGCTATATTTAATATTAACATCACCATGGTACATATAACTGGAAAACACATAAAATTATGCAAAATTGATGTTATTGGTTTGGCAAATGACTTAATTCTTTTTATTGGGCAATGTCTATTAATATGAAAGCTGCTTTTGTCTTAGAACACTTAAAATAGATGTTTTAATAACAAAATATTGATGGTGTTATGGTTATCTAAAACATTTTCCAAATGTGTTTACACCCAAGCTTGCTTTAGTCTGAATTCCTTCACTGAAAACATACACATTCAGTTTACACTGGAGTTTATTCTAATCTCAGAGAGTAGCCTTGTGTTGGCACCGTGCATACCATTGGAAACTGTCAGTATGAATGCCCCTGCAGTGCTGCCTCGCCACCAGGCAGATCTGAAAGCAGTTTGACTCCTTGAATTCATCATTTTTATAAGCATCTCCAGATATTGGTCTTTACCAATATTTTCTTTACAATTTAAAAAATATTACTTGCTCAAATTTTAAACAGTTTATATGTTTATATCAGTTAAAAATCATCAAGCATTAACAGGTATGCAACAGAATCTTTCCTCCCTTTCACTGCCTCAGTGCATTTGTAAACCACATAGTATGTGCCTAAAAATAAGTAGGATAAAAAGTGTGCGTGGGTAAAGGAGAGATCAATCCTGATGAAAGAATCAGAGAAGACTCTTGTTGGGGCATGTGGGTAGGGAAAAATAAATTTTGCAAAGCAGACTTAAAGGGGGAAATGTCTTAAGTGACCCTTGAGTTTGGGGTCTTCTGGGGGTCTTATGAACACACAGTAAGACCAGAGAGCAGGTCTTGAGGTGATAGTCTACAGCATGAAATTCATCTTAATAAGCAGACTCAGAATTTTTAACTTTAAAGATCCTAATGTTCGTTAAGATCATTTTGCAAATGAAGAAACCGAGGGCAAGAGGAAAGAAAGGACGCCTTTGACATCACCGAGTTATTGGAGTCTGTGCTGACCTCAGACCGCAGATTCTTGTTCAGCGTTTTCCCACTATGCACACTCCGTCTAGAAGTCAGTAGTCAAACTGAAAGATGGTTTTGGGTAGCAGGGAAAGAATATGAAAAGGATCTGGGATACATGATTAGATCTATAATCAGGACATATTGGAGGAAAGAGAAGATAAATGCCGGAATCAGGCAAAATCTGGGTTATCTTAAGAAAAGTCTACTCCCAATTCCATTTGGAGGTCTCACAATGCCTTGGGTAACTAGCACATTTACTAAAATGCTTTCTACCCTCTGGTTTAAGGAAAAGTTTGGGTATGCTGTGTGGGTGCATTGGTATGCATCAATAAGAACTACCTATTTAATACGAAGGTCCACCTTTGCTCTCTTAACTCACCCTGACCATGTTACAAATTGCTTTCATTTTAGGGCACTCAAACAAAAGGCCATTCCTCCCAAGGTCACCTCTTAGGAAGGATAATGATAATTTTAAACAAATGAGCACCTTATGTAGGCATAAAATCAACACATGTAATTTAGCAATCAGACAAACTCATTGCTATGGGCTTCATTCTGTATCAGCACTTAAGTACTGCCTTTCACATTTTATCACTTTTTTTCTCCTCTCCCATCAACAGCCGAGTGTGTTTCAAGTTCATCTTTTGTATAAGCAATCAATTCTCAGGAAAACTGGCTGTCAAGTCTACAGCTTGAGGAAAATAAAAAGAAAGAATATCAATAAGCTTCCTGCTGCCTTGTCCTTTATAAATGGTCAAATTTATGCCTGCTACCTACTTTCTGAAGCTAAGCAGTTGGCTTTCACAGGGGGAAAAAAAAGCTCCCAAACTGTCCCCTTTAAAGATCTTGGCCTTTACCTCTGTGAGGAGCTGGTTAGCTTTTTAGGTTCTCTCATTTGAATTAAAGACAAATTAGAATAAAGAGGAATCATTACATTCGGTGGCATTCTGTTTCTGATTTCATTATTGCTTTAGTCTTACTTGGTGTGGTTGGCTTCCAGTTGAACAGGCAGAGAGAAGGATGCATCGCTGAGATGACAGAGTGACCAAAAGAAGTACAATTAGTTCATAATTGGGTTTGTCTCTTCAGTACTACTTACTAGGCACCAGAACTGTTGCAATGGAAAGGCGCTGAAAATAACGTCCATAGTTGGGAGCTTTTGGGTGCAATGAATATGGAATTCTCCAGCGGTGAGAACTCTGGTGATTCCAGCCACAGTGGATTTAGCGATAATTAAAATAATTTTCATCGCCGTACAATCAAAGATTTACCTTTGGGAGCTGATGCAAACCCATAAACCAGTTGGTTTTTGTTACAGCCATGCTCCCAGTAAAGGTTTTCTGGTGCTACCAAGAAATGTACTCTCCTTGAGAGATCGAAATTCCGAGGCTTTAGGGGCTGGTTGGGTCAACACCTAATCTGAAAGTCAATGGAATCCTTCTACATTTGAAGTTTGATAAACCTGAGAATGTGAACTTCACGAAGCTACTAATTTGTCAGTAAATTGAATAAAGGGAAACAGAAGATCCTGTGACTTCATTGATTACCTTCTGACAGTGTAAGGCATTCAGTATATAATTCAGTGTTCCGCGGCAGCAGCTTGCTATAGTGGATCAATCATTGAAAAAAGGGATGGAAATATGCATAAGAATAAATTGCGAGAGTTCAAGGAAGTGTCATCTCCGAGTGCTTTAGAAAACCAAATACACTTTCATAAATATTCATATTTACTAAGAAAATCATACCTCTAAGAAGGTAGGTTCTGAGTAGAAAGAACAATGAAAGCCATGTGATTACTTCTTTTGACTTCTCTATGATGCCCCCTTTTTGCTTAAAATTGATCTCACCTTGAATAAGTAGTTCCTTTCTCCAAGTCTGAGTGTATCTTTCTGTGTAGTAGGAGAATAATGCTGCTTACATAGAGGGGTAAGCCCAGGACAGTGGACGGGCGCTGCTGTGTTTGCACCAGAAGTGAGAGGTCCCAGCACTGGGCCGCCATGACACGGAAGCGAGCCCCCTCTGTCCATCCTTGATGGTAACCTTACAGTTGACATCTTTGCTTTACCATTTTGGGGCTAGGTGGCAAGCATTAACTTTCTTCCAACCTCCTCATCAAAGAAGTGTGATGTTTGCAATTGTTTTGAATGTAAGAATAATGACTTGTCTATTCAGGAATTGGCAACTAGAGGCAAGGAGTCAGGCATGGTCTGTGTCTATTTTATATATTTAAAGTTTTGCAAACCAACCCATCCAACAAACAAAAAATAAAGAATATGAAGAATATGTGGCCATGACTAAACAGGCCTACAACCCCCCAAATATTGACCATATGGCCTTCTACAGTTTGCTAGTCCTGCTCTATGGGGTTATACAACTTTTTAGGATCCTTGAATGAGAAATATTAAATAACGTAATTTTATTCTTTATTATTTCAAGTTATTATTGTAAAGTACTTTCCTTTCCTTAAGCCTGTCAATATTTGCAATCAGAGTTATAGCCACACATGTTTTTCAAGGATGCTATGTTTGTTACATTATAAAGGTGGCTCATTGCATATCAAATGTTTTAGGATACTCAGCACACTGTGTCATGTAATTGGGAACTCTTAGTTTGGTATACAGATATATTCTTTAGATGCTCACCATTAGGGCCAGTCAGTTACTGGAGTGGCAGTTTGGCCAACAGTAAAAACAAATACATGACCTCAAGAGGTCTTATTAGAATTTCAACTTTACTTCTCATTCACTGTGTGACCTTGGCCAGTGTAGGCAAATTTTCTCAGCTGCAGTGTCCACACTAGCTATAAAGCTAAGAACATCTATCAGAGTGTGTGACTTTTAAGTGGGACATGAAGGTTAAAGCATCTTGCTCAGTTTCTAATGCGTAGACTTTCAAAAACTATTAGTGGATTCTGAATCTGAGGTCAAATCAATGAATGAACATTCACAGATTTAACTCCAGGTTGAACTACACAGTAATAACACTCAGTAAGGAATTGATTCATTCTTTTCCTTTACATTCATCTATATCACTTTTTCTTACAGCCTTTCTATTGGCTTAATTTTTCTAGACATGCCAAATTTTCTGACATATATGGCTGTTTATATTCTATACTAAGAGAATCTTTGTCTTAACATTTTACTTAATATGTAAATGAGCTCTTTTATCAGGCAACTTATTTTTAACGGAGAAGCAATTTCATGAATTATTTAAGGAGATATCAGAGAATATTTGTGCAAATACATTATATGATGCAGGGTTACTGAGAGTCTTCAGAGGATCTATTTCTTCCCATGTACACATTTATTTTTTAACATGACTTTGTTTGGAAACATGCTAAAAGCTTGGTAGCAGTAATTTCTAGTAGCTTTCCAATATCTACCCTCTCCCTTTCTCTTTAGCAATATAGTCCTTATTTTACCTTGGCATATTGCGCCTAGGAAAAGGCGACAGTGTCCCACTGCACTTGCAGTGTTTATACTAAAGTGGCTAAGTGCTAATCAATGACATGGTTACAGAAAATTTGTGTGGGGATTTTTAGGTAATTTCCTACAAGGGCATGGCTGCATCCCCCTTCCTTCTTTCATACATCTTGCTGCCTAGAATGAAGATATAGATGGCTGGAGCTCTAGCAGTCATACTGGAACATGAGGATAATTATCACAGCATAGAGAAGGGAGTCAGAGAACTGCAAGGTTCCTGGGTTCTGAGGTTTTGAAAGGTTTTGAAAGTTTCCATGGTACCTATGTTCACTTTATGTGAGATGGGAGGTAACTTATATCTTGTTTTAGTTACTACTATTTTATTTTCTGCCATAGATAGTAGAATTTAATCTTATTTAATATAGTTATCAACAAAATCAATTCATTTACAGTAAAAAGAAAGTATCAATTTAAATTAAAGGCTAGAGTATATTGATTCTGTAGCAGGGATCATGAAAATATATTTGAATTTGCAACTTGAAATTGTTTTCAAACACGTCATACACACTACTAAAATATTGTAGTACATGTGTTTATATACCTACATATATATAATGACTGTGATACAAAAACTTTTATAGATCATTGTATTGAATAGCGTGAAACTCCAGTTGTTGTGTCTGGTCTTGGGCAGAACTGATTAGCCAATCAGGAACCTTATGCCTATGAAGCAAAAATAGCCATCATCCAGGTACATTTCTGTAGCACAAACCAACTTCATTGCAGAAAGAATTACTACAATGAACATTAGAACATTCTGCTAAAACATTGTGGTTTATATTATTTTGAAAGAAAAGTTATGTTTTCTATTCTATTTCTATCTTGTTCCTTTGTTTGCAATAGTACTTGGCAGGTAATACTAATTCATTAACTGTTACCAATGAGTAAAACTACTCCTTAACAATCATAGAGTATGTTTTCTATAAGTTATGTAATATAGCTGACCCTCTGCAAATACAAAACCTTCATTGACCATGTCATATTTTAAAATATTTGTTATCTGTGAATTTTTACAACCTGGCAAGGTGAAGATGTTAGATCCATCTGTGAAATTAGGAAAAAAATGCACATGTAGAATAATGCCCAGCATTATTATTTTTGCATTGTTACAGAGACCAATGGATCAAAGTGAAGTGCAAATTACTTACAGTGATATTAAAATAACCAACTGTTCTACAATTAACTCAAAATATAAGCATCAGTCTTATAAATAGTGAGCAACTCTTTAAATATATGATGCATAGAATACTTAAGTCAGATTACATAAATGCTAGAGGTAGAATGAGAATCCATATTTCCTTGTTGCCAAATTGCTCCCTTGGATACACTGTAAGGAGTTTTAGAAATGATGAATTATTGATGAATGTCATACTGTTGTTGACTCTTCTGAGCAAGAGCTTTAAAATTCAATTCTAGCTTGCACAAAAGGTTTGGAATTAATTATAGACACCTGCCAATTTCTTTGCTCTCTCCTTTACCCGAGGACATTATCACTAAACCTCTGTCATTAGTGTTGCTATCACATTCTGCCCCCAACCGGGTTCCACTGCTCACCCATCAGAGCTGACCTATAATCCTTCTATAGCCCAGAGACTGAAAATAACATGGAATCAAATCAGATGCAAGGAAATAAGAACCCTGAAATTGTAATGAAACAACTGGCATTGGCATTTTAAATTCTCTGGCTCATTAATAAAAACTTGCACTTGCTGTTACTATCCTAAAGCCTATAAATATTAGAAAAGATCAAATGCCCCTCAGAAATATCAATATTATTTACAAATAAATTATTTGCAAAGTTACCAATAGTACTGAACCACAGGAAATGGAAAGACAGAGAAATTTCTGGAGAAAAATAAGTCACAATGAATATATTGTGACTAGTTGATTTAGGAAAACTCAGAGAAAAGCACTTAGGGGGTAATTTTATAAAGAGGAATGATGTTCTGGACAATTTCTGGATTTCTAAAAACTTTGAGAATAAAGTCACATCAGAGACTGTTGTCCAATGGTTGATTGCAGTTATAGAGGGGGAAAGGCAGAAGGTCAAGTTTTAGTTTCTTCACAGCATCCTCCAGCCTCCCAGACAGCTTCATAACTGTCTTCAGCGCCTTTTGGAATTTCTTCCATTGTCACTATTTCTGTGTTTCTGGGCAATACATTTTCTTTTCTCTGAGGTGAGTACAAGTGTATTATGTGTTTTGTTATCAGATGACCAACATTGTTAACGATCTGGTTCTATACGTTGAGTGCTTACAATGAAGAAGTTGTATGGTTTATTGATTAGTCAAAGGTAAAATGAGCTGGTAAAGTAATATATAGGAAATTTTCCAAGATCTGACATCACGGTGTGGCATAAAAAGGCAAAAGTTGCAAGTAGGTCACGGAGATATGGTAAATATGTACCATGGAATGTTACTCCGCCATTAAAAGAGTGAAATCTTACCATCTGCAACAACGTGGATGGGTCCAGGGGGATTGTGCTAAGTTAAATAAGGCAGACAGAGAAAAACAAATACCTTATGATTTCATTTATATGTGGAATCTAAAAAACAAAATTAAAGGGAAAACAAAACAAACTCACTCATAGATACAGAGAACAAACTGATGGTTACCAGTTGGGAGGGGACTGGGGTGCTGGGTGAAAAAGGTGAAGGTAGTTACAAAAACAGTCTCAGGGGCGTAAAGCACAGCATAGGGAAAACAGCCAGTGGCATGGTAATAATGATGAGTGTTGTCAAATGGGTTCTCATCTTATCTGGGTGATCGCTTCATAAGGTATATAAATGTCTAATCATCATGTTGTACCCAGAAACTAATACAACATTATATGGCAACAGTAATTAAAAATATATATATTTTTACAAAAACCAAAAGCTGGTGAGGGTTCACAAGTAAACAGAAGGCCAGAATCAACAATTTGACATGCATGATGTCAGTGGGTGCAAAAAACCAGAAAGGACTGGTCCAAGAGGGAAAGTGATGCTGCTGTCAGTAGTTATCATGCCCAGGAACTTCATTAGGGAGCTCTGAACTGTGGAACACAAGGACTATCCACGGCCGTTAGAAGTGTGTCTCTGGGCATTCACATCAGTCTTAGGGAGAGACGGTGAAATGACTGCCAGAGCAGAATTGGAGCCAGGTTTTGTGACAGAGTTCCAGTAAGGGGAATGTGTTACTGCCTTCTGGAAAGACTGAGAGGGGTTCAGAATGGAAACTGTTTCTGAAGAGAGAAGGCAGGTACTGAGGAAGGAATTGAGTGACAAGTCTACCCCCCTGGTATACAGAAATTACTTGCAGCTGCTGGCCTCGGGGTACCAGAGGAAGTGAAATTCAGACTTTCTGGGAGAAGCAAGTGTAAGGCTCAATGTTCTGCGGAATTATTGGCTAATGAGCCTGGGGAGCTGGAAGAATGAGGATCGCGGCATCGAGTCCAGGTCATTTAGAGCAATTTTCTGTCCCCAGCACTAAATCTTTCAGAGCTGAAGGGAATTTCTGTTTTCCTGTGTTATTCACATAATCAGCCCTGTTGTATCTTCAGTCTAGATTCTTCTGGTTAGGTATTTTCCTGTGTAAAAGTGGAAACTGCCCACTGTAATACCTCTTCGGAGAGTGCTTGCGAGTCTCCGAATTCAGTGAAGCACTGGACTTACCATCACATAACCCAGACTCTTGAGTAATATCAACACAATAGTTACTGTCATCAAGTATAAATAGCGCTGACCCTAAAAACTCAGGAGTATTAGAAATGTAATGTTTTCTTCTATATAACTCACTTGATTTTTAATTTCAGTTGCCTCTCTTGTTTGAGTGGTAAGAGGACAAGGAACAAAAAGAACTATAGTATTAATGTTGCAAGGGTTCCTTTACTCTCATCTATTCACAGATCTGTGATGCAATGGGTAGAGTGCAGGGAGTTCCCTGGGCCCTTGGCTATTCATGGTCCTTGGTTACTCTGTGCAATCTTTTCTCTGTCCTTGGTTGGCCTGTCCCATCACTGATTAAGTAGCTTACATAGTCCTTCGTATCAGTCAATCCCCTGCTGTCCATGTGCCACTCCTGGGGCACAAGCATCTTGGCGACAGTTGCCCATGGCCCTGCCTAACACATACGGAAGTATTTCTCTCTCAAGTCAAGTTGCCTTCTGTTGACATTACACCAAAGGGCCGCAGGCATGGTTGGTCTGAGAAGCCATCAAATGCTCAGATCTCACCTTTCCTTTGCTCGCCCCAACACCGCCACATTTTTCAGATAACTGCTAATTCTTTTAATAGTGGCTCTGGAAGAGTAAATAAAATATTCTCCAGAATGGGTTTTGGCTGTGCTACAGGTACAGGGAATACAGAAATCAGAGAAGTGTTGAACTGGGTGGGGGGAGGTGATGTAGGAAGAAAAACAATAAATTAGTATCATGAAATATTATTTAGCTTTGTTTTTATTTTTTGCATATTAGTCCAATAAGAAGAATGGTTGGCATAAATCGTCATGATTACTCAAGAGCTGACAGCTCAATGACTTCCTTGTCAGATGTTAAGCATGCTTTAAAATGCTTGAGATGTGTAGGAGGTTGTTACTAATCCCAATAGGCATTGTTGTAGATGGGAACAGCAGTTAGTTGTATGAGATCCCAAAAAGAAGAAAGAATAAACTTATTCTAGATTTCCTCCAGGGTTTATTACTTTTTCATTTACATGGGAGTTTCCGGCAGTGGTGGATGGAAACCAACAGCCCATACTGCGTAATTTAAAATGATCTCCAGCTTCCTGCACACCTTTGATCTCAAACACCTTTCCTCTGGGTTGCATGAGAGTCAACAGTTTCAACA
>VMDR010017448.1:0-20111 GCA_007922815.1 Macrotus californicus
TTCCTAGAGGCATCTATTTACTTCTGAAACTTAGGAAATCAGAAAGCTAAATGAAACTTGGTGACAATTTCTTTTAAACAGATGATATAGTCTATTATTCTTTTTCCTCTCTAGTTGAGTTTGATGAGAATTTGCTGAGTGGAGGTCTTGAAAGTGCTGGCTGACCAGGAGTTTTTGTTGCCACAGGAGCATTTATGTTTCTAGTGAGATAGCCATGATGCCCAGCGTGGAACCGTCTTATTTGTGCTTGTTCCAATTCCTTGTTATGAGCCAGAAATTTACCTTTCAAGTAAAACAACACCCAATTCGTGTTCATCTTTTTCTTACTTCAGATACTACCTTGCTACATAGTAGATGCTCAGTAAATGCTTGATTAATTCATTAACCTGGAAAGCAGCTGTTAATAGGTTGAACATTCTAATTATAGATCTGCCTTGCTCTGAAGATGAGCAAAATACTCTGTTAGGGTCAGAAAAGTATGTTTGATGTAATTAAAGCCAGTGCAGTAGCTTAAAATCTTAACTGATATTCTGGGTAGAGTGGTAACTGTTAATAATCCCTCAGTAACTTTTACCAGTTGCTATGTGTTTTAAGAAAAATTCTCTTCTACTACACACTTAACATGTACTTAACTGTCCTGTGTCCTCAAATAGTGAAAAAAAAAAAAGCTTGGCAGAGCCAGCCAACAAAAAGCCAGCCTTGCCAGACTCTAATCTAATTATCAAATAGGAGCCTTGTTTCTTTGGTCTCTCCCAGGTCCCCATTTAACAGGCCCCTTCCTCTGTTATTCTAGTTCCAAAACACTAAGACCGACCACTCTGGTGTCTCATTAGCCAAGAACATTTTCTCTGTTAAAGCCTTGTGAACTAACACTTCAGAGGAAGAGTTTAAACTATTACTTTTTTTTTTGAGGAGCAACTGCATTTTTTTAGGGGATCTTTGAAAAGGAAAACAAAGACGGTAAGACTCAAAGTAGCATTGTATAGCAGAGGGGATGTTAAGTGATGACTAATGGGTACCACTCGGAAAGTTCTTTTTTAAGCTGTATATTGGGAAAAGGGCCTTTTTTTTCACAGCTTATCACACTAGATAAGCTGATATCACCTTGATTGAACCTGCCTCTCCCATCTCCTCAGAAATAAGAAGAAGCTGACTTTTTTCTGTAATCTTCCTTCTGCCCCTACTATTTTGAAATCTGTGATGATTCAAAAGTCAAATGCAACAGGCACTTTTCAGCTCTCATCCAATGTGACTCCCCCTTGCTTAATGACTTCCCCTTTTGAAACTGTCTTTCTTGGTCAGCATATCATTTTCTTGATTCCTTTTCCACCTCTCCCAGAATTTTTCTTTCCCAGTTATTCTCATCAACTTTTTCTCTTCTTCTCACACATACTTTTTATGGGAAATAAGGTCGGTACTTCCCATATACAAACAGGCCTCTTTTCTATTTGTCATCTGGTTTCTCCTTGGGTAATTTCTTTCACTCTTTCGTCTTTAGCTATTATCTTAGTGCCTACCTCTTCCTGCCAGTTCCTTCTTTCTCTGGAGCTTCAGAAATCCTTCTGGATTTGCCACTTGTATCTTCTTAAGATGGTATTTCTTGCATCTTCTCTCACATTTTCTATCACAATTAGTGACATTGCCATTGATTCAACAGCCCTCCCCTCCTAAACCTGCTAGATGACTCATATTTATTCTTGAGCTCTCACTTTCACGTTCACTTGACCTTCAGATTCTTTTCTTGGTCCTTCTCAATTAATTCAACAACTTGTCTCAATACTCCATGCTTCTCCTTTAGTTTAGACCAGGGGTGTCCAACCTTTTGGCGTCTCCGGGCCACACTGGAAGAAGAGTTGTCTTGGGCCACACATTAAATACACAAACACTAACAAAAACTGATGAGCAAAGAAAAAAAGGTCTGTACATAATTTTTGTGATATCTAAAACCACAGATAAGGAAAAAAGTCCTTACATTATAACTGTCATTATGCAGCGGCCCTTTTGATAATATTTTAAAATTGTCAAGCAAGCCCCAAGTTTGTGGTCACTAATACAGAAAATGTACATATCTAAGTAATAAAATGTCATTGTATATACATGTATTCTATGTGACATTGCGACACTGAATCACACGAAGATCTCGGGTTTTAAGTAAATTTACGATTTTGCACTGGGCTGCATACATAGCCATTCTGGGCCACATACAGGCCATGGGCTGTGGGTTGGACACCCTGGTTTAGACCTTTATTTCCCCTAACCTATTTTATTGCAAAAGCCAACTATAAGCAAAGTGTCTAAACTGTTCTCTTTCAACAATAATGTTTTTGTCACACTGCTTCCGGATATGATCATTTGCCTCTTCATTTAAAAGTATGGCAGCTCCCTATGTTCACAAGACGAAGCAGATCATTCATTCATTCCTTTCATCATTCAATTAATATAAGGAATTCCTACCATGAGGCTGACACTGAGTAACTATTGGTGAACACAGGTGGATAGTCTACATTTTTTTTCTTTACTCAATAACCTAATTTCAATGTAATTCTACAGATTTATTTTTTTCTTCCTAACACACACCAGCCCCTGCCTATGCTGCCTACTGCTTCATGCTTTGAAAGGTATTTTGTACTCTAGCTCTTCAGATGTGTTATACATTCTGCTAAGGTATCATGCTCTGCCATCCTGGCGAACTCCTGCTTTTGGGGAGGTAATTCTCTGTGGATTGCTTACATTTCTGCATTACTTGTGAGCAGAGACATTCATTGCCTTTGTGCTGGATTATCTTTCCCAGGATGTTTGTATGGCAAGCAGCCTTGAAAGATAGAGATAGTGTCTTTATTGCCCATTATAACAAATTTGGCCACGCTAAGCTCAGGGTTTCTCCCCTGTAATGTAACCCACTGTGTGTGCAAGTGTTACTTGGGCCATCCGTGGGAATTGGGACTCAGGGAACTGGTGTAAGAAAGTGCTAATATCCTGGCTATGATTATGACTGTGAGTGAAAGTCCTTTCTGTTTGATTCAGGAATCTCATGTTTTCTGCCAGCATTCATGAAGCCATTGCAAGGTAATCAGTTTGCTAATAGGGTACAATCTCAAAACTTCACCGTTCTAAGCACTATCTATTCAACTTTTGAGGTCCAGCTTGAGTGTTTGCTCTTTGATGCAAATATCACTGATTTTTCCAGGCAAAATTACTCTTGTAAATCTGTGATCGTCCAGAGCATTGTTTTATAGTAATTGACACATTATGTTGTGATTGTGCCTTTCCAAGTCTGTCTCCTCACTAGAAGAATAGATCATTGGAATCAGAATACCGATACCTGGTAGCATTTATGGAATGCACATTAAGATAATTGATAAACATTGATGAACCAGTGACTAAATTTCTCCTTTTCCTGACTTTCTCCTAGTTGGCCTCATCTTCTTTATAATATCTGAGGTATTGAGTAGCTTATTTAAATTTTACTTTCAAAGCATCATCCTCCTATCCACATTCTAAAACTGCTGGGAATGATGACTTCGTCTATGCCTGCTACCCCAATCTGAAATTCCCCCATCATGGAAATGTGTACATATTTGACTTGCTTCCCTATTTGTGATATAATGCCAAATCCCCAAGAATACAGAAAATATATTGAGCATCCATAGTTCCAACATTTTATATAAAAGTAGCTTCAGCTCACTAGGTATGTCCTTGTACCTAACTGTAATAATTCTGTTAAAATATTTGCAGTTTTCTTTTTAACCCTTAAGATGTTACATACCACAGCTTGACATTGATTGAATCAATGTGTTTTGTACTTTGATTTGTAATCGGGGGCAGTACACCATGATCAGGTTCTTTTACTTAACACTGTTGATGACTATGTTTCTTCGTGTATTCTACCACCCAGGCTTCTATTATTCAGGCCACATTTTCTACAGTACCAGGTATCACCTAATTCCCTTTTGGAGTTGGTCACAAACACAGTAAGAAAAGCATATTTAGGAGAATGGTAGAGAGGATTATAGAAAAATGTTTGAGTATTAGTCAAACCACCAAGTCTCATTGGCTTGACTTTGTGAGTCTTCAGGAAAACTTGTCTTTCTTCAGTAACTTGAGAAATGAAGCTAACTTAGATCTTGAGCTCTGCTGCCTTCCCACCGCAGTAAGGTGCCTCCACGAGGGAAGAATGAATGGAGAGTCGTAATCTCTTCAAGTCCCACCAGCCAAAGACAATCCCATGGCCCCATCACATTGCAAAGGCTGAGAATAGTGGTGCACATTACTAAAGAGAACAGAACTAATGAGAGAAAGGGGTCACTCATGTGAAAGGACATCAAGTCTGAGAGAGTGAAGGTATTGGTGCCTCCCGCAGTTCTCTGATTTTTTTCAGTTTGTGGCACCCTCAGTATCTCAGTATTTTTGCATGGATTCCTAGGCCAAAATAATTAACTATACTTATTGTTAATTGAGTAGTTATATTCAAACCATTTAAAATGTATTTTTATACAAATAACTTGGTAGCTCTTTGAGAAAAAGTAATACACCTAGTTGAAAGAAAAAAAAATTAGTTTTAACACAGTTACTTACTAAAAAGATGTGCAGACCTCTTAGGCACCGCATGCTTCATGGACATTGGAATCAGTTTGGCACCGCCACCCTCATTTCTGGTCGTGCACTGATTGTCGCCCTTATTTCATTTTTGTCCACCAACCACCAAACACAACTTCACTAAGTTATGGCATCCAGGGCATATAGTCAGATCTAGTGTTGAAACTGTGAACTATCTTGAGCTAGTAGTTCATGCATGGCTGATAGGTTTTGAATATTCCTGTATTTCTCTCGAAAATTTGAAATATCTCCTAACACCCTGTAAGTGGGCTTTAGTGTCCTGGGGTTCCTCGGTGCACAGTTTGTCCTAGGTACTATATATGTAGGTCACTTACTTCTCACAACAGTTGGAAGGTAGGTATTGTCATTCCCAAGTTGGATGGGAAAACAAAGGTTTGAAAAGGGCAAGAATCCTACCCTGAACCTCCTCTTTAGTAATTAGCAGCTCAGAGGCTGGAACCCAAGCCTTCTGGCTCCAAGCCTCATTGCATCATGCCATGTGTCATGAGATTTGCAGGATTAGGTTTTTCACAGCTTCCTCTCCCCATGACCTTTCTGTGTTTCAAGGAACATTGAAATGGCTATTTTTTTTAAACATGTGGAAGTGCTTGAAACTCATGGAAATGATTTTAAGTCATGTCTACATTTTTAGCTTTAAGGCACACCTGCTAGAGAATAAATTCTCTTGAACAGAGATTAAAGAACTTTAAAATGGTCTTAAAATGGCCCCAAGGAAGATTGTTTAAGCTTTGAAATCAAGACAGTACATTTCTAATTAACTTGTAATTATTTTACTACTAATTTTTAATGGGAAATTTAGTATGGACCACATATTACTTTTTCTTCAGCTGTCAGGACAGTCCCTAAACTAAACCTTCTTCACCAGCTGTTGCCTAATTCAATATGGTCCATGTTGGAATTTTTCCAACTCTGCCTGCACATAATTTCTAAGTCTCAACAGACCCATGCAAAAATGAACCATAACTATAATCTTTCATGTTACTCATAGTTCTATTTAATTATCTGAAATACTACCTGATACATAGTGCAATCAGAAGAATTCCAGTTTAACAGTAACTACTTCCACATCACTTTTCTGCTCTCATGTAATTTGAAACAGGTTTGGATTACTACCTCTAAATTATGTAAACTCCTAATCAATGATTAATTTAAGATTTCCCCCCTTTTTGTGTGTGTGGTTCCTAAGTGTCAAAGAATTCAGGGCTAGTCAAATGGAATTTTTTTTCCTAGACTTTTTAAGCCTTTATTTTCTACTGAGCTTGTTGAGCGAATGAAAGATGGGTGGTTAGACCATAGAAGAGTAAAAACAACAAAATATTATTTTCAAAGAAAATGCTTCTTAATGTAGAATTAAAAGTATATTTGTATTAAATGCCTCTGAAATAGATTATAGTTCAGAGAAATATATGAAGTGGAAAATTCTTTATTTAAAAGAAATCCACAAATGGTAGCAGAGTGACATTTATTGAGCACCCTGTAAATGCGAGGCATAAGCACTTAACTATTTTGTTTGAACCTAAAACCAATACTGGGATGTCATTGTTCTTACTTTCATTTTGCAAAATGAGAAACTGACAACAGAGAGTCTGAGGAAATTTCCCAAGTTTACACATGCGTAAACATGAGAATTGGATTCGAACTCAGGTGGGTCTGACATCAACACGACAACCGTGGCTTTTACAGACAGGGCCATGCTGTCTCCAGACCAAGATGCGTGGGGATGGGCTCATGTCTTGTATGTTTTATAACAGTGATAGTATATGAAAACATAATATTAATTTTTATCAAACACAGGTGGGGCAAAAGTCGGTCTACAGTTGTGAGTACACCAGACACTGAATTTATTCTTGTATTTCTTAATTATTGTATTATTTTTCATACAAACAACTGTAACCCTACTTTGCCCCGCCCTGTATTTGTTGAGTGCTATAATGTGCCTGGCACTTGTATGCACTTTCTAAAAGTTCATGACTTATTTGTAGCTCTTTTGTGATTTGATATTAAGGATCTTAAAGGATCCCAGTGAGTTGGTGATAATCTATTGTACGATATTGAAAAACATCTTGGATGGGATCCAAGGAGACCTATGGATTCATGTCTGCCTTTTCTACTTGGTACTTTGGTGATTAAGAATTTGTTTCTATGTCTGGTGCTCAGTTTCCTCATTTGTACAATGAGAAGATTAAAATATATGATCTCTGAGGTTCTTTTAGGTACTGAAGTTCTGTGATTTTTACTGAGTAAACGCATCTTGTAGAGGTTATTTTGCATGATCCATGTGAACACCGTAAAATCCTGGTGGTATATGTAACTCAGAATGGAAAGAAATGCCTCTGCGTTAAGCTGTGGGGAGTAAATGAGATAGAATGAATGAAACCTTTAAAACGTTATGCCATTTGTTTTAGTTTTCTATTGTTGTATAAGAAATTACAATTTTTGCAGCTTAGAACAATATACATGTATTACCTCATGGTTTGCATGTGTTAGGAGTCTGGGCATGGTTTAGCTGGGTCTTCTACTCAGGCCCTCACAAGGCTGCAATCAAGGTATCAGTGGGCAACATTCATTTCTGGGGCTTGGTCTTCCTCTAGGCTCTGGTTGTGGGCAGAATTCATTTCCTTGAGCTTGAAGAATGCAGGCCTCTATTTTCTTGCTGGCTGTCAGCCAGGAGCAGGTGGCTCTCAGTTCCTAGGGGTTGCCCGCAGTTTTTTGCTTTATAGCTTCCTCATAAACCCTTTCAAAACCTGGAGCTACTTCTCATGCCAACAAGAAATGATCTTCCCTCCCCTCTGCTAAGATAAAGTCTGTCTTAGCTGTACGGGGTTGAATAGTGTCCCCCAAAATTCATGTCTATATGGGACCTCGCAATGTGACCATATGTAGAAATAAGGTCTTTACGTACGTAATTAGTCAAGTTAAGATGAGGTCATAACGGAGTAGAGTAGGCTCTAATTGAATGGCTTGTGTCCTTATAAGAAAATAGAGGCACACGGACACACAGAGGGAAGGCAGGCAGTGATATGACAACAGAGGCAGAGATTGGAGTTAGGCTGCTGCAAGCAAAGGGTCGTGAAGGATTTCTATCGACCACTCGAAGAGGCGAGGAAAGATTCCGCCCTTACAGCCTTCAGAGAGGACAGGGACCTACAGACACCTTGCTGGCAGACTTCTAGCCTCCAGAACTGTGAGAGAATAAATTTCTGTTGTTCAGAGCCACCAAATTTGTGGGACTTTGTTATCACAGCCTAGAAAACTAATACAGTAACATAATGTAATCACAGGAATAATAATACCTCTTTACTGTTGCTCTGTAATGTAGCCAAATCAAGAGAATGACATCCTATTACTTTTGTCGTGTTTCTTGGTTAGAAGCAAGTCACAGATGCCTCCCATGCTGGAGGGGAAAGGATTATACAGGCAATGATTTATTGGGGTCACTGACAGGGGTGTCCAAACTTTTGGTATCTTGGGGTCACACTGGAAGAAGAAAAGTTGTCTTAGGCCACAGATTAAATACATCGTGACACGTAATCACAAAAAAATCTCATAATGTTTTAAGTAAATTTATGATTTTGTGTTGGGCCACATTTATGGCCATCCTGGGCCACAGTTCGGACACCCCTGCAAGTGTACCTGCCACATCAGTACCAGGTTACGTTATTTTATTTTGTGAAAGTGGGCCCTTCAGTTATGTAGAAATTGACTTAGACAGCCGTATCTAACGCTCTTTACCATTTCTAATTATTTTAAAAGTACCTGCAGATATTTTATTTGAAAGTTTCAGTGTAACTGATTCTTTTAAGTGATAGCTCTTTTCTTTAAAGTTTATCACCTGTGACACTTTTTGTGCTCTTAACTGTCTTTTAGAAATGGATTTGTTGATACTTCAACTACAAGTTGCTTTCAAGATGAAAATTGATCATTTGAAAATATAAAAAAAGAAAAACAGAGAAGTTTATTAGCCAAACTCTGCCCTTTAAAACACATCATTAACACTCTGATATATTGGTCACTTGATCAATATACCACTGAGCACCTACCTACCATGTCCTCAGCATTGTACTCTAATATTATGAAGTGTAGTTTGGTACATATTCACTGTTTAAAGTGATGAAATGGTGGGGTCAAGTGCAAGCTCTAAGTCATTGCAAAAGTCTTTGCCCTCACATTTCTCTACCTAGGGTATTCTTACACAAAATATTAGTAGACTCCATCATACTTATTAGACTTTACAGAAATGCAGTTCAGGGCTAGCAGGAACCAACAAAGCAAAGTGACATTAACTATAGGGACTCTGTAGTTTCACATTGTTCTTGGATCCAAACTTCCACCAACACTATGAAAAGCAGTCATATGTACGAATCTGTATTCTAGAACACCGCTCATTTTTTCCTATGGATTTCTTTGGCGGCTGTGAGACAGACGTATGTTTTCTCTGGGCACTGCCACAGAGCCCTCTCATAAGGTTGATTTCAACCCTTAGTCAGCCTTGGGAAAAAAATTAATGTCTCCTTATATATGAGCCTCGTGTACATCATGTTGTGTAACTGTTTTGGATTCACAGTCCCTGTGCATTTGAAATATTCTCTGAGGTTCAAACTTTTTATTTCAGAGATAGTTTGTTTGAAAAATCTATCAGTTATGGTCAAAGATAGAGGCTTACATATTTTCATACACAGTGCTATCAAAATCAGGTCCCTAAACTATTCCTGATTCTATAAAGATCATAATCAGAATTCTCTCCTCTTGCCAAATTCCTATCTTTAACACTGCATGAACAATCCTATAGGGTATTGGTGTTTAACATTGCCAGAAAGACATATTAAATGCTATAATCCCAGAAATATTGTTTGAATAATATCAAACATGGAAAAATAAAGTACGTTTTAAGTGTCTGATCATAGATTTGCCATGTAATATAATGAAGTGAAATTGCTTCCTATAAAGAAGTTCATAGGGTAGAGTTCCAGGCTCTGGATTTTAGCAGTTGAAGGGAAGTGTTCTAAAGGTCCGATGAAACTTACATGGTCCAAGGCAGCGGTTCTCCTTTGAGTTTTCTGGACTGAGTATCTCTTGATGAGAACGGTTAGAATCCCATAGAGGAAACCCCAAGCTGTGCAGTGGGTTGATCTGAGTGCAAATTTGAGTTCTGGCACTCTCTGAAAATGGCACAGTATGGTACACCACAGGGAATCTATGGTGATTAAATAATGAATTTAATTTGCATAGCATAAAACCTAGCATGAAGAAAGTGCTTAATATATATATGTTAGTTAAAACGAATCAGTGAAAATGAAATTTCAACTCAACATGCACTTCCAAATGTCTATGAGGCAAACTTAGGCTATGGAGAAATTTGCAAATTATCTTGAGATTTTCTCTGGGCTACAATATTATGACGCCATCATCCTGGTAAGAAGGAACAAACATTCACTGGTTGCCTGCTGCCTGTCAAATGGTAATGTTAGAATCTTTGCATAGTTGAGCTCATCAAATTCTAAAAAATCCCAAAGAAACCTTATGAGAGATTCTCATTCCAAAACAGGGAATTGAGCTCAAATAATGATAATAAGTTGCAGAGCCGTGATTTAACTCCACCTCGGTTCACTCCCCAATCTAAGCTCTTCCTGCCCCACCACACTGCTTGTCAAGGCAGAGCCTCCTCCTCTAAGGTGACCCGAAAATGATTGGCTACTCACTTGACCCAGAAAACCCCACAAAATCATGCAAATCAGGAAGTTCAAATCCTCGTGTTCATTTTAAGAACACTCATGAAACTGTCCAGACCATCGAGGATATGCATATCTAAAAAGCCACCAAGTATCTAAAGGATGTCACTTTATGAAAGCAATGAGTGCCATTCTATTATTACATTGGCGGGGTTGGTAAGTGTGTGCAGGTCAAACACAAGGTCAGTGGCTCAAAAAGTGCTGAGGTTTTGCTATGCATGCTTAAAAATGCAGAGAGTACGGCTGAACTTAAGGGTTCAGATGTAGGTTCTCTAGTCACTGAGCACATGCAGGTAAACAAAGCTCCGGAGATGTGGGATAGAACTTACAGAGCTCATGGGTAGATTAAGCCACCCACAAGCTCTCCCTGCCACACTGAGATCCTTACTGAAAAGAGCAGATTGTTTCTAAACCAGAGAGCAGGTTGCACAGAAGAAAAAAGATGTCCCAGAACAAACTAAAGAGACAAAAACTTATGGCCCGGGAGTAAATTCAGCATAAAATAAATGCTGATAAAAATTAAAAAAAAACAAAAACCAAAGCCTCCTGAAATTCACTCATGTTATATGATCTCTATGTACAATGAAGAGAAAAAAAAAAGCGGAAAGTGATGAAGATTTTTACCCTGCAGAAAACTTGACATTTCCTGTGAAAAGGCATACATGATTTCAAATGGTGAACACGCCTAGAAACTGTCTGGGAGGCTTTGAAACATGAATGGACGACACAGTCAGACACACTCTCAGAATGGCTTGTGTAGGGTTTCCTTGTTTCCTCTCACCCACACATACGTGCAGCCACAGTTGCCTGGACTAGTTTGTGTCTGTTGGCAATCTTAGACTCAGTTAGATGGGATGAGGGCGGCTGGGAATGGCAGGTGGGAAAGAACTACATTTGCATTTTGAAAAGATCACACTTGCTGCGATGCAGAGAACAGATTAAAGAAAGGCCGGATGAGGGCAGGATGATCAGTTAGAAGTCTACCGCAGTCGTCCAGGGGAAAGACGGTGATTCTTAGACTAGTCAACATATTGGAGTTTGAAGTTAAATCAATGGGACTTTGTGATGGACTGGCTAAGAGAGTTGAAGTGAGGAAGGTTCAAATAGAACTCAGTTCTGTAAGGTTCCTGAGATGGGGGAGCAAAAATAGAGTCATATTTTAGGGGAGGAAAGAGAAAAAGAGCAGTGGGGTTTTTCCCTGCCCCGCTTTGGGTCTGACTTTCTGTATTCGCTGAGCTCTGAAACACATCGTCTCTCTAGTGTGACAAAGTTTGAAAATTTTCTCAGCTTGAGTTTGAAAGTGGAGGGCACTTTGCTCAAACTTTGCACCTTTCTCATTTGAATCAAAGTCTGTACTCTATCTGGAACCAAGCACAGGAAATAAATGTTGGGTCCAATTATCTTGGGTAAGTACCACGTACTGAGGGAATTTCTTGTGGGACAGAGATCTAAAGTTAACTGTAAGATGAGGGATCAGAAAACAGAAAACGCAAAGAGAAGGGTACCAGACAGAAATGGCTAGTGCATCTAGCAGGTCTTGGCCCTCAATGCTGGCCTGATGTTGAAGTTGAAACGATACTACTAGTCCTGAACAAAGGTAGGTTCATGTATTTTTGAGTTCTGCTAGGTCTTCTGAGGATATAAATTTCAAGTCCTACAATGGCTTCCCTTTTATAGGCCTTTTGTCTATTCAAAACTGCATTTCTGCCCACAGTGGGTTAATAATTCAAGTATCACATTTTTGATGTCACTGGGACATCTGTGGAACTCAAAGTAAATTACAGCCAGGACTAATCAGCCATATTCTTACCACTGTTCCAAGATAAGGACAGAAAAGAGTTCTATTCAGGAACAGATAAATCCTTTAAAGATTTGTTTTTGTTTTTGTTTTTGACTAGAAAAATAGAATTTATTGCAGCATTCTTAGATTTGAACACTGTAGTATAGACACATTAAACCTTCAGAAAGAGGAAACAAGGAAAGTTGAGAAAAGGTATTAGTGTCTTCCTTCCACAGTGACATTGGCCTAAAATGTCTCCTCTTTTGGGACACAGATGATTAGTTAATGTTGTGGCTTTAAATTAATGACATTAGTTATAATATAATAATTATGAGTATATGAATGAGAATAAAACATTTAATATGTGTTGTCCTCCCTCCCCCCATTTTTTTTTTTACTATGAACTGGATACTTAAAACCATGTGGCTGGTTATCAGAATAAAAATAAAATGATTTTCAAAAATAAACAAAACCTTCTAAGTGGTGCATAAAAATGATGTCATTGAAATCTGAAAACTCTCTTTAACAGTTTATGTTTATATAGTGATGGCCTGCTGATGTCTGATGTAAGAAAAAAAACAACAAAAAAAACCTCTTAGAGGAAATTAGCTACTTGAACCTGGGCTGCTGAATGCATTTACTGTGTCCTACCATTTTGGTAGAATATCACATCATCTAAACGGAGGAGGTAAACTTGAGGTGTAAGGGATATGAAATGTAGTTTGCATTCTTGACTCTCTAGACAGTAGATTTTGGAAGGTGATAAGTTAAAGCTTCTGAGGAAAGAGGTAAACGAATTCTGAAGCTGCCAGTGACATATCCTGGCTGGACTAACATGAGGGCACTTTCGTTAGTCTAGGCAACCTAGAAGCTCTTGACAGGGATCTCTTTTATTTTATTTTATCTTTTAAAATATAATTTTTGCATTGGTAGGTCAAGAAGCCTTTCTTATTGGAGATATTGCTCTTAGGTACACACTAAAAATGGCTCATATTTTCAACAATGAGAAAAATAATCTTGAGCATAAATAACATGAAAGTAAATAAGGTTTAGCCAAAGAATGAAGAATTGTAAATTAGGTGCATCTCAAAGGAATTGTATACTCAGTGTGCTTGATAAGCAGTGTGCATAAGAAGCAGAGTGCTCTGAGCACCTCTGAAGCTGAAAAGTCATTTGTTAGGTGGACAGTGCCAGAGCTGCTTCTAGTCAATGTAGTTATGGATAGATATTTGGTTGGGGAAAAACATCATTCTATCACCATTGATTGCCAAGAGTTATCATGTCGATTAGTTTGTGCCAAATCTGATGAGTTTTGCCATACAGATATCTTTAGGGGTAGCGCTGGGTTAGCAGCCAAGAGCTGGGGCCCTGCTGTCAGACTTCTAGGTGCCAACCCCGGCTTCTCTGTTTTGTGACTTTAGGCCCATTGTTTGCTATCTCCTGAACTTCATTTATTTGATTATAAGATGGGATTAATAGTGTCTACTTCCTGGGGCCATTCATTGTGAACATTAAGACATCTCACATAAAATGCTTAGTATAAGTATTAGCATAAGCATTTAGTAAACGCACCGTAAATGTTAGCTATTACAATGGCATAGAAATTCTGTGGAACAAATCAAGTAATTTAATAAAAGTACTTTTCAAGAAAAATGTCCCTGTGTATATAATTCAGTCCAGCAAATTTAGGATTGCTGACCTTCCATGCTTCAAAATCTGGTGTATAATAAATGGGCTTTTACTATAGTTTTCAAACTGTTTAAATTATATTTATAAAATTAAGTCTCATTCAAACATTTACAGAAACTGGGAAATATGCCCATGGACTCTCGGGTTTCTTGTGAACTCAGTGTGAAACCTCTGTTGAGTAGTTTCCCCTTTAGTAGAGATGCATGTACATAATTTAGTACTGATCCATTTAGCCTCCTACCCCAGACTCAGAATGTTTGTCTCACTCTACTGAGACTGTTGAACTTCGTATGGAAGACTTAAAGTACAAAATCTCAGAATTCACTTTTAATCTTTTGAATTAACTACCTGTTTTTGCCATTGAACCTGGCAATCAGCATTTCAGTTATATTTTTGTTATGTACACCAAGATAGTAGGGCAGAAAGAGAAGTTTAAGCCAGAATTTCATGCTTAAGTGTGAAAATCCTCAAGAAAGGATTGAACATTGGTTTTTTTTCTGACAAACCTTTAGAAGGTAAGTGTGCTAAGTGACAGTGGTGCTCAATACACACTTTGTGATGTTTGCCTGGTCTTGCGCACCTCTCCTCCCGCACCCCTAGAACACAGACCCTTCTTCTGTCTGTCCTTCAAGGCTCAGCTCAGTGCCTCTCTCCTTTTCTGGAAAATTTGCCGCAGTGTTGATCATTGTTTTTATAGTGTTCATAGCCTCTTCTACACCAAGTGTGGTAGGTATTCTTTGTATCGCTTTCATAGAAGTTCTTGTCATTCCAGTCAGGGGAGGGCATACAACAAATCGCTGGTCCTTTCCCGCCCCATCCCGCCCCCGCTGCTGCTCCATGGTGCTGAACATGCTGTAGGATCTCAATAAGTACTTATTTGTTTACCCATTATATTTGAGTGATTCAAATGTGTGACCACATACCTTTGATTCTCCAAATGCTTTGTCAATTGTTTTTGTGAATCAGTGCTGGTATCACTGAGAATTTATAGTTGAGATACTTTAAATGTAAAGATGCCATGTTTTTATTCTATCAGGCTTAGCCGTGCTTCCATTTCATGGCTCAAGGCTGCACTGAAGTTTGGGTATGTCCAACTGTTATTAGTGTGTTATTTTTATCTTGAAATAGTAGCAGAAATGCTTCTTTACTGCATTAACTCTGGAACATAGAGGGCTTAGTTTGTGTTTACTGGAAAGGTTTTTAATGTCAAGTGGAGGAACATGAAAAGTTCTCTGAACTCTGTTTTCCATAATTACCCAATCATCTGCCTCTTCCCTGTGTGTTCTCTTATGAGAATCAGATTATTGATCAACTCCTGGAACTCAGTACAAGTTACAAGAGCTTTCAATCTCATAGCAATCTGCGATTCAGTGAACATAATAATTGGATGATGAGAACTGCTTCCTGCATACCGGGTAACACAGAAGCATGAACAAAGCCAAGAAGACCACCTTGGTGAAGAAAGAAAAGTGTGCTCCAAAGGAGATTTTTAGCAATAAAGACCGAGTTTCCTGAAGTTGTATTCTTATGTGTGAAACCCAGAATTGCTAGAAAAGCCTCTTGTAAGGGCCTGGCCTTGTACAAATGATAGTGCTCCTACACAAATGTATCATAGGAGCATAGGTCGGAAGATTCTGTTTGGACCTCATCCAGTGGGTTGTTCCTGTTGCCTGTTCCACAATATCCGCTCCCTACTAATTTCCTCATTTCCAGATACTGCAAAGAAGCACAGCTCCTGTGTGGATGACTGAGAAACCAGGCAGAAGGCAAAAACAAAGTAGAACTAATGACAGAGCTTTCACATTTCAGCAAACCCACGAAGTGCTGGACTCTACAGAGGACCTGGTGTAGGAATATTTCAAAACTTCTGTTACAGACATGTGAACAGCTGTTCTGGACCTTCTCGTCTATAAAAATACCTCAGTGTTGTTTGGTGTCTGCAGGTAGAAGGCAAACTGTTCAGCTTGCTTTGAACATGAAAGAGAAGCTGTAGTTGGATTTGTCTAGACAGGGTCAAGGTCTGAATTTTGTCGGACTTTTTCTTTCAAATATTGCAAGCATACTTCCTACATCTTGAAAATAAGCTCCCTCACTTAATTTGGCAATAAGACTCCCTAGGGTATAATTTTTACCAATATGTTTGATTTCTATCTATAGAGGCTAGCACTACAAAAAATATATAATCTCATTCTAAGTCAAAATTCAGTTCTTTTCTTGCTTTTTTTCCAAAAACTCACTAGGGTTCAACGTTTTTAGTCTTTTTGGAGTCTGATACTCCCTAGAGTGATCCAGCTGTGAGGCATTCAGAGCAGCACTCCCCACAAACTGATGATATCATCTCTATAACCACATGCATCTATTAGAAATTTATAGGAGAATGGTCAGCAGCACACCGCTGCATGGTCTGTTTGTGGACACTATAATAGGTTTCTACTACCTACTACTTCTTTGTTATGAAAGGGAGGAAAAAGGGAAAGAATTAAACTGTTACCCATTTGCTTACACTCTGGAAGGATTTGCAAAGACTTCAGTAGGGTCGGGAAACAGCCTCTCTTCTCCATTGTTTTATTAGAATAGAAATATTGCCTGAGGATGTATTAAAGCATCTAGTTCTCCTTTTTCTCTCTGTCTCTCTTTCATATACTCACACACAATTAACAACAATAAAAATTCAATCCTTAATCCACAATCATAAAAAGGCCCCTCCCATAATGTGCTTGCTGTAGTGAATGAAGCAGGAAACTTTCCACTCAAACTAGAGGTATGGAACTATAAAGGTAAAGGTCTATTATCAATGATTTTTTCCTCCATTTAGCTCATTTTGGCTATGCTGCAGTTTGATTTTGTTGTTGTTGGTGGTGGTAATGTTTGTTTGTTTCCATTTTGTCATTAGTTAGGGAGAATGGGAGCCACAATCCTCCGGAACAACTACTTTGCAATTGTGAGTGCAGAAGAGTACCCCTGGGTCAGCTGGACAGGAACAGTAGGGATTGTGCCCTGGTTTGAAGACCATGACCCAGCAAAGGGCCAACTGTAAGGAAGCAGGGAGTCAGTTTCACTGGGGGCCTCCATGGAAAGTCTCCAGAGCCACAAAGCTCACTAGATTGAGTAGCCATGGAGGTGAAATCTACCTTCTGCCTTTGCATCTCTTCTTCTACTGGTTTGTCACCCTATTTTGCCACCTACTGGCATCCTTCTCACTCCCTTTGTAGCGTCTTGTACTTCTTACTGCTCTCCAGAGAAAGAGAACCCCAGTTATGACAGCTTCTGCCTTCAAAATAGTCCCAAATAGTATCTCTTCCCCTCTAACTATGTCTCTCCTACTTTCCTCACAAGAGAATTTTCAAGTGGATTTTAAGAGGACAGCTTGCTCGCTGAACTAATCCACACTTAAGTATGAATAATTGATAAACTTCTTATTACTCCTAGAACGTTTGCATTTTAAGAAGAGTCTGATTACCCAAAAGAATCAATAGCTGGAGCCATTTCAGAAACAATAAAGTAAATTAAACCAGGCAATTTGGGGAAGATTTCCTAGGCAGTAAAGGCAATGGGCAGCTGTTTTATTTAGTCCTGGATAGAGGAAAAGTCTGTATTGTTGAATAAGCCACCCTGGGAAGGCTATTACTTGGCAGCCACAATGTGTGAAAAGTCTCAGTCGAGAATGGGAAAAGAGAGCAACACCACCACATGGGTTAGACCTAGAGAAACTTCACATTTTCTGGGCAACCTCATTTTATTGGTGAGCAAAATTTCAATGAAAGATTGCTAGTGCCTGAGGAACACATGTGTCATTTGGTTGGGCATCAAAATAGGAGGGTCGAGGGATGGGTGACGCAGAATCTGTAATCTCAGTTTGCTTCCGCTGGAGAAGTGATGTCACTTTGGTGTCCGCTGCTGCATTGACTTTTGAGAAGAGAGCACAGCATGTGAAGTAGGAAAGGGGGTGGAAGTGCTGGCCCTGGCTACTTCTGATCCTTCACGTGAGTGTCATCTCTGAGCTTTGGCTGCTCACCAGTTACGATGGTACAATAAGGATAACATGCTTTACAGGGTGTGTGGTCATGAGGATTCACTGAAATAACGCAGAGCTTGCAAAGGGGCAAAGTTGGGAGGCTCTCTTAAATTTTAGGTGTTTTTTTTTTTCTCAGTCCTTGTTCATTTCTTTAAAGTCAGAGGACACACTGGCCCTAAATGGACTTTACCTACCCTTGATTTTTGCATTTGTATGTACCTATGGAGGGAAGAGGAGGAAAGTTTATGTTCTCTAAGACCATGGCTTTGCAACTGGATCTTAAAGTAATGTTGGTGAATGGAAGATTTGCTTTGCATTGTCCCAGCTCAAAAGGGACCACACCAATTTTTCATGCTCCGGAGTACTCACTGGGTGGACATGGTGTGGGTCAGGACAGGCGAGAACATTTTTTGGCTTTCATTCAGTCCTGCTATTTAGACGTAATCACTGAAGCCCTGCAGAGGCCAAACAAGACACATGAATGCTGCTCATTTGTGGATTGCCAGTCTTCCTGGCTTGAAACTTTTAATTTCTCAAGACGGCATCCGTTGTGGAGCCATTACAACTCTCTGCATTTAGTCTCTTCATGACCCCTAACAGAGTCAGTTCCTCCTCTTCCTGTCTCTCCAGCCAAGGCCACTTCCAGGCACTCCTCTTTTTTTTGCTATACATATGTGTGTTTCCAGAGGTTTAACCATAGTTGTGTAAATATTTTTTCTATTGTGAGCTTAAAGCTGACTGTGGGGAAATAAGATGATACAGTCAACCAGATTTTCTTTTTGGAGTAGAAAGGATTCGGGGAGCTTCCACAGGGTGGGACACCATTGTCCTGGGAAAACATCAGTCACACGAGAGCATATTCCACTAAACAATGCTACTGATGACGGAAATTAAAAAATCCCTGTGATTCACCAAACCTGAACCATTGCCTAGAATATAGCACTACACATATCATTTATTCATTGAAAAGCCACTCGAAAGAGTCTCAAAAGGTTTCCTTAGGCAGAAAAGACCACCACATTTTCAGAGTTGGCAAGACAGCTGTAGCTGAGGTAGGGGTGTCGGGTGCATCTCGCTGCAAAGGCTTCAGCTCTCTTTGGCAGCTCTTCTGCAAATAGTCCGTTACTGGAACCCACTCTCTGGTTGAGAGCTACAGCTAGTATTTATAGTTTTGGCTTCTTGGCATTATTATGACCCTTTAGTATAACTGTTCCTCCTCTTTTTTCATTTATTCTTTCCTTCCTTTCTGTCTCCTTTGTTCCCTCTCAGGTTTTTTTGATCCATACTTATAGAATTAGATTGATCATGATTCTTAGTATATAGCCAAGTATCATAATCAGTCTATGCCCAGCTTCCCTTTTGTATTTAATGTCTTCACGTCATTTTTTCATTTCCTGTATTGCCCACTTCTAAATCCATTTTCCCTACCATAGACATCCATTCTTGTATATTTAATATGTGTCCTTCTAAACCAATATTTGTTTGCACGCATGTGTAGATGTATACACACTATATTAGGTGTATATATACTATATATACATATATACATACTATTATTTTAGGTATGTGCTTCTACTTTACATAAATAGTATTATTTGATACATTGTCACTTTTTGTCATTCAACATCATGTTTCTGAAATCTATGTCAACCTATGTGGAACAAGTTTTTTTTAATTTCTATATATTTTATCTATTTTCTATATTGATGGATATTAACTTTGGTTCTAACTAAAACAGTGTTGTAATGAGCATCCCTCACAAATGTCTTCACTAGTATAAGAGGTTTTTACTTGGGGAGTGATGGTGGTGATGGTTATGTGCCAGGATGACAATCACTAGGTTTGGAATAAGCTCACAGTCAGTTTTGTAATTATTTCTGACTTTGTCTTCAGTATGGCTGCACCTGTATAAATACCTTCATGAAAATTTTGACTTCCCTACATATTAGTCCTTACTTGATACTGCCTAGTATTTTACTTTTGAAAGTATTATGGGTAGGGTGTACTATATGGTAGTTGTTTTAGTATAATATTTCTCTGACTACTAATAAGTTGGGGACTTCTTCATTTGTATAGCAGGCACTTAGCTTTTCTGTGTATGGATTTCATAGTGACATTCTCTGCCAATTTTACTTTTGGGTTTCTCATTTTTTTATGGTGATTTGCAAGAGGTCTTTCATGGTCTATACAGCTTTTGCCAGATGCAAGTATTTGCTCCAGATCAATCACCAAATATAATCAAATCCATCAGACTTCTTTATGGTTTGTTCATTTGCATCTT
>VMDR010017449.1:0-20099 GCA_007922815.1 Macrotus californicus
AGCTTATATCCACCCAATCCGTGGCTAAATTAAATATTTCTGATGTGAAGGAAAGGTTGCCTACATAGTAAAACAGAAGTTTTGGTATAGATGTGGCTAAGTGGTGAGGGACCGATAATAAGGAGGTGTATCACATTGATTATAAGACTTTTCCTCTCCCTCCAACTTTTCCTTAAGAAGAAATATGTTTCCTAGTGTTCATGTTTCTCTCGTTAAAATTTAGTGGGAAAGCATGTTCAGGATAGTAGTGATTTGGACACTGGGATATGAATTTTATTTTTGGCTTTTTGAGATGAATATGTTTTATTTATTATAAGACATTTTCAGGGTCCTTCTCAGTAGTAGGTCCATGAGAAGTTTCTTCTCTCTACACTCCCCTCTTCTAACAACGGTTTTTTCCAAAATGCACTGTGATGCCAGTTCTATCCCTAGATTGCCCTTCCCTCATTGTTCTCACTTTCTTTTGGTTTTTAATTTTTTTAAAGATTTTATGTATTTATTATTAGAGAGAGGGGAAGGGAGGGAGAAAGAAAGGGAAAGAAAGATCAGTGTGTGATTACTCCTTGCATGCCCCCTACTTGGGACCTGGCCCACAACCCAGGAACGTCCCCTGAGCAGGAATCGAACCGGCAACCCTTTGGTTTGCAAGCCGGCGCTCAATCTTCTGAGCTACACCAACAGGGCTATTCTCATTTTCTAGCCTTGAACATTCTCCTGGGTTTTTTTTCAGTTTAGATTAGAGTTGACTGAGTCTGTGGACATTTTTTTCCATGGCAACCATGCAAACAGCTCCTAATACCTTGGACAGTTGTGCTTAATACCATTTGAGTATAATACATCCTAATTTCATTAGCCTTGCCACTTATACTTAAGATAGCTGTTTGGGGTAAGCAGTGCATGGAATTTGTGAATTGAGATAAATATGTTTGACAATGTCACCTCAAATCTACTGTATTTACTGTTTAGCTGCTAAGTTTCTCAGTCTAAGTGGAGTGCTTTTTCTTCTAGAAATAAGGTTAACCCAATGCCTATTTTTGACTCAACAATATAATCAGATTAGCCATCTAGACGTGGGATCTATTTCTGTGTTTATTTTCTTCAGCTTTTTTTTATACAGGCAGGATAGTCATCTAAAGTCGCACAGGTTATGCGCTGCACAACTTGAGGAAGCTCCATCCACATAGACTCACATCTGTATGTGACGATCCTGAGTATAATCGCATAGACACACTGGGCCTTTGGTAGATAAGTACCCGCAACCGCACTGTCCTGTTGTTCACATCGATCTCCTGGCCAGCACTGTGTCTGATTTATTTGATAAGCTACTAAGGGAAGCCATCCTCCATAAGTCTTTTCAAAGTCACTGATGCAGAAATATCAATAGAGTGATGCATGAATAATTCCGGGTCATGGTATGCTTTCCCAAGTCTTTTCTGGCAAAAGTGGTTCCCTCCTCCCCTGTACTTCCCCTTCGCCTCCTCATTCTTCACTTCAGTGGTGGAAGAATATTGCTGGGTGTTGAAGCCATTCAAAGTCTGTGTAAGACTGGAGTAAGTCCAAGGTCTACAGCAATGTGAGATCAGTAACTTTCATCTCGCAAGACCTCCTAATTTTTGTGTCCCTTGCCTTCTTCTGCAAGTGTCTCTAAAGGTGAATGACATCCAAAGGACTGAGGCACACCTTCCATGTTTAACTCCGGGAAGCAGACCTGCCCCACTTCCTTCCCTGTTCCCACTTCCCGACTAATGCCCAGACCAGGTCCATTGACTTCCTTGTTAGTCACATGGCCCCACAAGCTCTTGTCCACTTTTCTATCCTGCACAACTGTTGGCATAGAAGACATTTAAAATGCTTTCCATTAATTTCTTCTTCATTTATTACTTTGCAGTTGCATGTCTTGAATTCCGTGCTTCTATACCTAGTCTACCCCAGCTAGTCACTTTTAACCAGTGCTTGTTCAGCTTTTATATCACTATAATGTATTCAGGACACCACCTGTATCTTATAGCTTGAATATAGTACTTCTTTGGATGATTTATGTTTTAATTTAACAACCTGATTTCAACTTTGTGGATAAATCTTTACTCTAGACTCCTAAGAGCTCTAGAAAAAAAATAACAGTAAAGATGAATATTGAACAACTTCCATTATGGAACTCCCCTTGGGACCGGTTTATAAATACAGTTTGTGAAATGAAAATATGGTATTTGGACACGTGGATGCTTCCATGTAGAACTTAATAAGATGTGGAACTCTGGGATAGACTCCCTGAAGGAAGACACTCAGGGTTCTTTCTGCTTGTCAGAAGGCTCCTTCTCCCTGAAAAAGGAAAGCTGTACATTCAGTGCAGTAAGCATTTCTGGAATGTCTTGTATGTGCCAGGCACATGAGTGGAAGTGATATTTTTTATAAAGTGAAGAGGTCTCAGTTATTTGCTTGTTTTACCAACAACCAAATAGTTTACTTTGACCTGTGGGAAGGATAGTTTTAATACCAAAAATTTTAAGTAACACTGTGACTTTTAATCATGAGCCTCCTCTTGTCATTCACTGTTACCTAAATAATCATAACACTCACATGGAGAAAAGTATTGGTTTCCTGAAATCTAGATTTGGCTAAAAGTGTTTCTGGAGAGAGAAAAATGCCATGTATTGAATACTATTATGGCAAATGTTGTTGTTGCATCCTGTTTCACTCTGGAGAGAATTAGGAAGAGTGTAATTTTGGTTGAATTAATACCCTGAGTTCATCCTAAAGAAGAGACTCCTCCCAAGGAACAGTGGAATGAAAAAGTAAAAGCAGGCTTTGTGATGGTGTGCTTGGTTCATGACTACACTGTTCCAGCAAGACTCAGGATCACTGTGCATCTTAGATGATGCAGAGGATGTTGGTCAGGAAGAGAAGGAGGGCAGTGGACGTTGTCATGGGACCGATGCATCTTTAGGAAGACCAGGTGAAGGGGTAACACAGCAGGGCTGCCTTTTACAAAGGATGAAGAGGTTTTTTTTTTCATAAACATCCTCTGCCCATCCATCCAATGGATTATGTTATACTGAGGTTAAAATAGGACTGCAGGAGTTAATTATTGCTGTGATAATGGTGTGTAACAAACCAGTCCAAATTTCAGTGGCTTCAAACATCATAAATCTATTCTCACTTATGTTTCTGTGGGTTGGCTGGGAGTCAAGACTCAAGCCATAGGTTGAGTGTGCGTCTGCCCCACGTGCCTCCCCTCTTCCTTGGATAAGTGGGCTAGCACAGACAGGTGCTTGTGGTGATGGTGGGACTCAGGAGAACTATGCGATCATAACTACATTTCAGTCCTCTGCTTGTATCATGTCTTGTAACATCCTATTTCTCAAAGCAGGTCAGATATTTCAGCATCAGTGGGGCTGAGAAATAAGACTCCTTCCTTGGTGGGGAGAGATGTAGGGGGGCACTGAAATTATTTTTAACAATAATCTACTTACCATGAAGGCTTTGGCTTGTTTCCTTAGACATTGGACCCTTGATCTTTGAGATCAGTGATAAAGATCTCAACTCAGGAATATACACTCTTGGGGTTATTCAGAGGATCCTTTGAGTTTTGCTGCTCAAACCCATCCCACATTCACGTGCCCCCACATTTCCTAAGCCCAGATACATCAAATGGGAACAAAGGCATTTGAGTAGAGCATGGATTTTAAACATGTAAAGTGGGGCATACATATCTCCCCAAGTGCTTGCTACACAACATGCCTGGGGAGAAAACCACCAATGATAGTAATCAAATTGGTGGTTGTGAAGGTCCCAGGTATCTTAGCCCTCTAGTATCCCTTAAGATACCCAGACAACTATTCAAACACACTCAGAGAAATGCATGCACACACGAGCACACACATGCACTTGCCCTGCATTTGTAGTTCCTTTCCTTAGTCTAAGTTTAATTAAGCACCCTGGGTTTCTCATATATGTGCATTTAAGTATAGAACCGCATAAGTTAAAGAGCTGCTGGTAGCAGGAGGCACCCCACACCCCCACGAAATGGCCATGTTTCTGGATTTCAGAGAAGCAGGACCAGGCCTTTTGGTGGTTCCATCTGAGCATCCGAAGCAGCTGTAGCCACAACAGTCATTATTAGCAAGTGCCCAAGATTGGTATGCCCTGTCCTGTTAGGTACCATCTATTACGAGTAAGGCCAGACCCTACTAAAGCACAGAGGTTTAAAAACTGGGTAATTTTTTTTGTTCACCCATCTATAAAGATATACAAAAAGCCTGAGCAGATACTTTAAAATTGGCCTTTTATCTTAAAATACCCCCAAGAAATGTTTTTGAAAAGAAAAGAAAAGGTGTGCCCTTGATTTACCCTAGAGAAGTTTTTCTCTTTTTAATTTTTATTTACTCTGATTGGAGTTGCCCCATCTTGCTCTTTTCAAACCCACCTCTCTGGTTACTAAGGAGAATCAAGGGCCATCAAACAGAGACCTGTAGACCCCAGCACAGGACCAGATGCCCTGTCCCTTGAGAAAGGAAAAAAAAAACAATGAAGTTTATTGAGTGCCTACTCCGTACCTGACTATTTCCCACATGTGACCTTGTACAATCTCCACATCATCTCTATGAGGTGAGTGTTATTGGCATCGCCATCTCTAAACAAGGAAACCAAAGCGTAAGGATGTTCAACAATTACCCTCAGTCAAATAGCTAAAAAGGAGCAGTGCCTGGATCAAAGGCAGCTTAGTTTATCTTTTTAAGTTGCTACATGATAAAATCAACATCATTCCATTTTGATGTGCAGTTCTATGAATTTTAACACATGGATAGATTTGTATAATCACCACCGCAATCAGAATAGAGAAAATTTTCATTTATGCTACCTTTTTATAGCCACACCTTCCCCCAACCTCTGATCTGTTCTCCATCACTATTGTTTTGATTTTTTGAGACTGTCATAAATGGAATCGTACAGTATGTAATTTTTGAGATGGTTTCTTTCACTCCCAATGCCTTTGAGTCCCATTCAAGTTGCTACGTGTACCGCAGTTCATTCCTTTTTATTGCTGAGTGGTTGGTATACATGCTCAGTTTGTTTAACCATTCACCCGCTAAATGACATATGGGTTGTTTCCATACTATAAACATTCATGTCAAGGTTTCTTCTGTGAATATAAGTCCTCATTTATCAAGGGTAAATTCCCAAAAGTGAGACTTCTGGGTCATATGGTGCCTGTATGTTGAACTTTATAAGAAACTGCTAACACCTTTCCCAGAGTGCTATGGCCGGTTTTGAACCCTTGAATCCATGCTCTCCCCTGTCTAATCAGTTAGTTGTCTGTCTAGAGGGTAGAGGGGTTTATTGTATCAGGCAAAACTTCCTTTCAGAAGGTGTTATTTCCACAGGGGAGTAGCAGGAGGCAAAGTCACAAAACTTCACCTTGGACTCACAAGATTAACATGGGCTGAACAGATTCCTTGACAGATAGAAGAGGGAGAAAGGGGAAGAGGAACAGGGGCAGGTATCTGTGGAGAACAGCTGGGGACCTGATGGTGCAAACTGGACCCTACGCAGGGAGAATTTGGTAGTTTTGGCTAAGCTTTAAATATCAAGTTAAAGACATAATGCAAAATGCTTTTCCAGTGAAAAGGAAGTTGCTAGGAAGGGGAGGGAAGAGGAACTGTTTATACTGCAACCTGATCCATCTCCCTAAACCCACTACAAAGAACTGTGCCCCCAGCCCACCCTTGTGAATCCCTAAGCAAATCTAGGGAAACTTATGTGAAATGTGTTCCCTTCATAGTTAACCCGGAAGCTTCTGCATTTTCCAAATATACAAATTCTATTCACCCTGACCCCTTATGAGCAAACTTCCTGAAGACATTGCCAACTTATTTTTGGCAAAATAACATCAGCAGTTTATAAAACGCTTGGGAACATAGTCTCAGAGGCACAGTTCTCAAGAGGTCCATTGAGCTTTGCAAAGCTAGTCTCCTTTTCCATTTCTAGAACAGGAGGGCTCTTAACAGTACGGGACTGGAATGGCCCAAGAAAAGCTAAGAGCCAGGATCCGAACCCAGTCATGCACTCCAAGCCATGCTCTTCAACTTGGCATCTATGTTTCTATTCTCATTTACATGCTCTGTCAATTATTTTATAGACTACCTTGTAAAAGGGTTATAATTTACACTTCCCTCTTGAATTCCAGTAGGTTAAAGCGGTACCTGTTATTTTTAAATTGATCTTTGACAAATGGGTTGTTTTGGCTTCTTGGGAATTTGAGCAGCAACTTGTTCTGTCATCTGGGATGGTCTCGCATGAGACAGCTGACCTTCTTGTGCTATTTAGCCTGGGAAACAATATTGTTGGTCTTCAATCTTGAAAAAGTCATACAGGTTGGGAACTGGTCCACAAACAACTGATCATGTGACTTGAGTTAAGAAAACACTTAGAAAGTCCAGTTCACCAGGATACTCATGCAAATATTTTGAATGTAAGGTGTAATTCAAGGGGGCTTAAAGAATAAGACTATTTCTGAGCGTTCATCTACAATGTTGTCCCTACTGAATGGATTTGTATGTAGCTCAGGCACTAGCCCAGGTTTTTGAACCAGCATGAACAATCCCCGCAATTACTGGTTCTCATTAAAATTGCCTGGAAAGACTTTTTAAATAAACTTTTTATTTTGAAGTAATTTTAGATTTACAGAAAAATTGCAGAGATAGTATAGAGAAATCCTGTACGTCTCTCACCCAGCTTCCCCTAAGACTAGTTAACATTCAGGAAATTAAAAAAAAAATCTAATGGCAAAGCTACAGTTCAGACCCATAAACTGAGGATCTCAGGATAGGATCCAAGCATCAGTGTTTCTTTGAGGCTCCTTCCCAGGTAGGTTGAAGGTGAAGCCAAGGCTGAGAACTTGTGCTACAAAACTGTACTTCTCAAAGGATGGTCTCCCAACCAAGAGCATCACCACCACCTGGGAGCTGGTTAGAAAGGCAACATCCTAGGTCTTACCCTAAACCTCCTGCATCAGAATCTGTATTTTAATAAGATCATCACGTAATTAGGATTCATGTTCAGTTTTGAGAAGCACTAATCTATACAAAAGATTAAACACATCGCACAAACCTGGGCCCAATCACTGTTTGTCAAATTCATATATGCATCATTCATAAATCCTTTCAGCAGATATTTAGTAAGCATTTATTATGTGAAAATATGAACCAGACATATGTATTCTGCCCTCATGGAGACCACAGCCTAGTAAGCAGAATGCAGTTTGTTCATAAATAATATCCTTTAAGTTAAGGACATCTTAGAATGCTTGATGAAAGAAGTGATACTTGATTTGGACTTAGAAGGAGGACACCTAGAGATACTTGAAAGATAAGTGATGTAGTTTGAAAAAATGGATAACCTCGGGCTTAACATGTCTACAGCAATTTGTTTATTCATACATTTCATGCATATTTATTTAGCTCTCATGATTGCCATGAGAATAAGACACATCATTAGTGCTCCAGTGGTCCTTGCAAACCCAGTGGGGAAGACAAGCACTAAGCAAGTAAATCATTCATTACTGTTAGTGTTGGTAAGCACTGGAAAGAAGGATGGGGTGCTAGGAATCCATGTGACAGAGGGATCGGACCTGGCCAGGGATGGGAGTTGTGGGGGAGGTTTCCCTAAGAAAATAACATCTGGCCGAGAAAGGTTTAGCTACACAGAGAGTGGAGGGCATTCCAAGCAGAGGGAACAGGATGCACTAGGGCCAAAGCAAGTAGAGATGGGCAAAAGAGAAAATCAATGTAATGAATGTTCAGTAATATTTCACTGTTCAAGTCTCCAGTGTTTTCCGTTGTCTCCTTAGTTGGATACAAGTAGCCCAGCCTACAAGGTTCCAATCCTTCCTCTTGTTTGTTTTAAACAACTATATTTTTATACAATTTACATACTATGAAATTTACTCATTCACTAGTTTTAAGTAATTCAGTTATTACAGCGAACTTACTAGTCGTGCAGCCATCATCCGTGTACAATCCCTTGTGCCCTTTTACAATTAACACTCATTCGCTTTCCCAGCCCCAGGCATCCAATAACCTATTTTTTGTGTCTTGGGTAATACCTAGGAATGGAATTGGTTGGTCATGTGGTCAATTTACATTTAACTTTTTAAAGAACTGCTGAACTCTTTTTCAAAGTGACAGCACCATTTTACAATATCAGCAGCAATGTCTGAGGGTTCCCACTGCTCCGCATCCCTGATAACACTTGGTATTGTTAGGAGTTTTGCCTACAGTCATCCTGGTGGAGGTGAAGTGGTATCTCATTGCAGCAATCTCTTCCTAATTTTATTTGCTAGCCCCTCCACTTTTAAACCTTCTCTGTGCCCAACCAAAATGAACCTTCTACTGTTGTTTCAGTGGAGCTCCTTGATATCCCCAAATATGCCCTTGTTTACCCTTTGAAAGTGTTACTTGACTAGATATTGAGGGGATGGGGGAGAGGGGATGGAAACTTAGAATTCAAATAGTAAAGTACAGAAGGCCTTTGATTTCCCCACAACACGGCTACTTTCAATCCCTTGTACAAACCCGGCCACCATACCTTTCCAGACATCTTGCTTCTCATCTTAGTTCCGGTGATGCTCATGCTTCCTCGGGGGAGAATGCTATGTGAACTTACACATGAACAAAGAAAAAATGGCTACCCTTCATATTATACTGCAGAAAGCAGTATACATTTTTTTAAAGATTTTATTTATTTATTTTTGGAGAGGGGAAGGGAGAGAGGAAGAGAGAGAAATAGCAATGTGTTGTTGCCTCCCACATGGTCCCCACTGGGGACCTGGCCCGCAACCCAGGCATGTGCCTTGACTGGGAATCGAACCAGAGACCATTTGGTTTGCAGCCTGCGCTCGATCCACTGAGCCATGCCAGCCAGGGCTGCAGTATACGTTTAAATAATGATAAAATCCTGTTACAAAGACTGCAAGCCTCACAATTTAGACACTGGCTTGTGGCAACCAAGACATCAGACAAGGATTTATTATTTAGGAGTGGAATTGCTAACAGTCTTGGATTAATTATCCCAAAATAGATGCCGCTGTAATAAGAAGCAGAGATCTGGTAACCTTATTTCACTTCCTTCTTCTTGCTGACTGTGTTTTAATTATTTTAGTTTTGATTAGCACTTCCATTAGAAAATAGGAAGAAATTATGAGCAACTTATTTGGCAAGGGTTTAGTCATTGGAATCATTGAAATCGGTGGCTTAAATGTGTATTTGGGACTATAACACTTTTTAATTGTATTTTTGTCTTGTCCAAGCATATAACAAGGTTAAATTATACAAAAAAAATCAACCAGTGCAGAAACCCTATTGGAAAAAAACCACCATTGTTGACTCTTTGTGAGTATATGCCCCCAATGAATTAGTTGTCAGGTTGCTGCTTATGTTGAATTGTCAGTACTTCCACTTATAATACCAAAATGACTGCCTGCGATTTCTCAGTTCTTTCACGCCAGGTATTACATTATGAGGCTTAAAGTGTGCTTAAATATCTCTGAGTTTAAGGAAACTTTGCATTTTTTTATGATGAGGCAAGTCACACGAGCTATTCAATACCTTTAATTCAATCCAGAAATTCGATATCCAGAACTCTCTTGAGTTCTTCCAGTTGGAGAGTTTAAAATTATTTCTGATATCAAATTTGGAGCCCATAAGAACTGGGAAGCTATCTACATCCGTCTGTGTTTATGGATTAAGACAATGAAATTTGTCTTAATAAATAAAAATCCTTTCAACAAAGTGAAAAGTTTAAAACACTTAAAAACCTGTTTGATTGGTTTCATTACTTTCATATAGAAGCAGTGTTGTAACAAAATTTTATTTTGAAGATTCACTTGAATATGAAGCAGTTATCCTGCCCAACCAGAAGAGGCAATGAATGATCAGGAAGTGAGAGACTCCTGACAAATGAGCATTAACCCTTTCGGTACGAGCGCTCTTTCCGCCGCGGCACTCCCGCTGTAGGAGGTGCCGCGCCGAAAACGCGCACATAGCACGTGGTCAGTCCTCCTTTGTGTGAAGACTTTCCTAACCTTATATAAGATCTATGCTTAATAAAACAATGCTTTTTTCCAAGTGTTGTTTGTAACTTTAATATTAAGAGATAGCTATATAAAATTCTATCAATTATATAAGTAAAATTTATAAAAATTATATACAGATGGATGCCGGATATATCCAGCGCTCATCCACACAGGTCATCAGATGGACACTGGATATATCTGGCACCTGTACCAAAAGGGTTAATGGAGACTCACTGAATTTCAGAGCTGCTTACTGTTTCTTCCCCACATTTTTTTTCAGATGAAGCTGTGGAATGCTGCTTACATTCTACGCGTGTTCCACAAACCCTATCTATGCTCTTCAAGTTTCCTCCCCCTCCCACTAGTAGAAAATAGCATTCATTCAAACTTCACAGATAAGTGAGAAATCATAGGTCTCAAGCAGTCCTGCTGTCTACGAACTCATGTCATTCTCTACAAGCCTCCTGTTTCAGAGGGTGACCCTTTCATCCATTCATCCTATGTCCACTTACCTCTGGAACTTCTGTCCAAGTGGTCCCTCTAGGTTCCTGCTTTATCTCTCATGCACACATGTTATGGTTCCTCTCTCCTCGCTACTCCCCTCAGCCCATAAACATATTCAACATTCTCCCACATTTACTAAAAACATGCACATGCAAACACAAAATTCACATCTGAACTTGCAAGCAAGATGACCTTTTAAATTCCTGCTTTGAGATTTTTTTGTAATCCGTAGCAATGATAGATACAATATAAAATCGATCGAGTGATAATAAACATCTGCGTATGGAAACATTTGCAGAAATAGTACCCAAAACACGAAGCGGAAAAATAGCAACAGATTCATTGTATATCTTAAACTTACACTATGTTATATGTCAGTTATATCTCAATAAAAATAAGTTTTAGAAAAACATAAAGCTGAAGCTGCAGAACTGATAGACTCAGAAGCTGGAAGGTGCAGGACGCCTCGAGTTCAGCTCCACGGGGTCATGGGCTCCTGAGAGCACTACATCAGATACATGCAAGACAAGGAAGAGTTACTGCTCCTTGCTGCCTGGATCTGTGTCTTCTGTGAAACTGCTTAACCAGGGGTGAAGGAGGAAGCAGATCCCTCCTTGCAGCCACAACTTGGGTTAAGCTGATGCTCGAGTCATAGATACTCAACAAGTTTCTGGATTCAGGGCCCTGCAAGTTAGGGGGTACAACCACAGAACTTGTAAATGATGAAGAAAAAATAGTGCAAATGTAAAACGAATGTCCCAACGAAGATGAAACTACCAAAGAAAATTCCAAAGCACACAGAGGTAATTATGACTAAGAAGGACAGCCAACAAAATAAGTAATCAGGATATAAATCATGTATGTGAAGTTAAAAATTTTGAAGAAATGCTTAACATAAGCATATTTAGGACCTTCAAAGAGATAAAGAAAGGAGTCATATAAAATACAATGACAAATTAGGAAAAACATACAGAAAGGAAGCAAAAAGCACATAGGAAAGAGAATGAAATAGAAATGTTTAAAATTAGACATATCATTGAAATTAAAAGCTTGCAGAAATAAACTCTAGACTCACACAACTAGAGAACTGGTGATTGAGGCGATGAATTTAACTTGCCCACAACACATTAAAATGAGAAAAAATAGGTAAATATGAAAGGACAATTAAGAGACATATAAGATCATTAAGAGTCTCCAATATATGTCTAATAAGTATTTCAAAAAAGAGAATAGAGACAATATAATACATGGAATAATGACAAATATAATGACTGAGAAAAGAATTAAAATGTTTAAAAAGGGGGTGGCCTCAGATGAAAACTTCCACGCAGGTCTCTGTCTCAGCTTCTCAACTCTGCCATTGCAGAACGAGGGCAGCCAAAGATACTACATAAATTCATGGACATGGCTGTGTTCCAATAAAATTTTATTTATAAAAACAAGCAGGCAACAGGCTGAATTAGGCCAGGGGCCTATAGTTTGACATTCTCATATCTAGAGAATTACCTATTGTTTATATTTTCATATATATCCCCCCAGATATTGTATATGTTTTAAATTATATGTGATTATTTAACAACGGTTAATTATGATGCACATTATACATAAATAATTTAAAAAGAGACATAACTGAATCATACATGATCTGGACCATGCTCTTCTGAGTACCCACGTTTGGACAATCAGTGTCCATCATCATATCCAAAGATGAAAATCCTACTCCCAAAACATTGATGCGTGATGCTGATTCATTCAGGCCTCCCATACATCTACATCATTGGTTTTGACACTCACATACTATTTCATTGTATACATGTATCGTTTTTTATATAACCACACCCCTAATTCTGAACAAATCACAGCACATCTTTTATTGGCTGAGTCTTTTTTTACTCACAAATCCAGACACCCAGTCAGTAGATACAGTTTGTACAACTGTGTGGAGAGCAAATTTTCAATATAAACTCTAGAAGTGTATTTTGTCAGAAAAAAAAACCATGTCTTTGAAATAGTAAACAGGTTTAAAGAGAAAAAAAGCTTAGAGGATTAGAAGTCAGAAAATTCAGGTTATTAGGATCTTAACATCTTTTTTCCTTGTGTGACTGTAGGCAGGGTCCCCAGGGCTTTGTGGGTCAGTTTCTCAAACAAATAGTAGGGATGAAACAATTGTGATTGGCTATCACAAAAACTAGTATCATTTGAAGATATATATCAATTTCTTATGACTACTGTACCAAGTTACCACAAACTAAGTGGGTTAAAACCATAGAAATGTATTCTCTTCCAGTTCTGGAATCCAGAATTCTGAAATCCAGGTGTTGGCAGGCTCTGCTCCCTCTGAAGTCTCTTGGACAGAAACCTTCCTTGCCTCTTTCAGCTTCTGGTGACTCCAGGCCATCCCTAGCTAGTGGCTGCATGATTTTAATTTCTGCCTCTCTCTTCACAACATCTTCTCCTTTGTATTTGTGGCTTCTCCTCTTCTGTCTCTTGTAGGGACACTTGTCTTTGTATTTAGAGTCCACCCAGATAATCCAGGAGGATCTCATCTCAGGATCCTTAACTTTATGACATCTGCAAAAATCCTTTTCCCAAATAAAGTCACATTTACAGGTTTAGGGGGTTAGGGCTAGATATATCATTTTGAAGTCCACCATTGTGTTTTAAGTGTTCTGAGAATCCAGGGTGAATAAGTAATTCATTTGATTCAATCATATGTGAGCAGAATGTGAATCAAAAATACTGGTTTGTCTTCCCTAGGTAGTGGTGTACATTTGAATCATCTCTCTAATTTCTTTTCAGCTCTATTTACATTTGTCAGTGTTAGCAATGAAGGTTTTCGGACAAAGTAAAATTTTCATAACTTCCTTTTAAACCAGTATTTTTTTGGGGGGGGTTGTTTTTTTCAAGCAGTCAATGTTAGAACGATCTGAACAGCAGATTAGGGCGGCTTCTGGTTTGGAAGAACTGCTGCAAATCACTCACTTCGAGGACTGGAAGCTGTGGAGATGCCGACTGAAGCTGAAAAGTTTTGCCAGCCCCGATTCTCGCTCAACATCCCATAGGTCCACCAGGTTTGCGGCCGCTTTCTATGACATTGAAACATTAAAAGGTAGGTGTGCGTGTGGAGGCCAATCCTTGCTCTTTCTCAGACAGTAAAAATTACACCAAGCTCTTCCAAAAGTTTGAGCATGGCAGCAGGTGTTAGAGAGAGGAACAGGGTCATAGCTTTGGGGTTCATGGAGAATCCTGGTTTGCTATATCTACTCTGCAAAGAAATATATTCAATATGATTTTGAGATTCAAAAATGAATACAAAAGAACACTTCAGAATATGGAAGTATATTTAACTCACAGATGTGAGGGCAAAACAAACCCAGAAAGATGATGCTTAATAGAAAAAAAATCATTGAGTTTACTAAAAAAAATAAAACAATATAGACGAAAAAAAAAGAGTGAAAGAAATAAAATAAAAATAGATAAAACAATATAGGTATTCATCAATAAGGAGCATTCTACTGCTATACATACACAAGTAACAACTAATAGCTTAGGTATAGCTTTTTTATTTCTTCAATATTCTGTAATTTTTTTAGTAAAAATGAAAAGTAGAAATTAGAAGCTGAGTTGTAATAATGCATAACGATATTACTAGGAGAATAACGGAGGGGGGATTTAAAGGGAATGCTGGTTCCCTGTAAGATATGTTGAATAAAATGTTTGCTAACTAAAAATTGTGTGGCTTCCAATTAGGCATTTAACTTTTTCATGACATGTCAAAACAATGCAAGAAGCCACTGTGGCATTGCTGGCCTAGCATTTTAGATCTGCTTAAGATATGATTACCTGATAATGCGTTATATCTCTCAAATAATTCAAACTGACCACTAAGCCAGAATTATTTTCTTTCTTTCTAGAGTTTATCTTCATTATTTCCACCTCTAAAAGGATGATGCAGTTGCACGGGTCACTGTTGCTGGCTGTGTGTGGGCAGGGCTAAATCCCTGCGTGAGTGTGTAGAGGATTCTTTGTGCTTGTAGGACTGTGTGTCTAAATGAGTGAAATCATTGAAACCATGGTCTACAACCCACTTTAGCCAGAGGTTTGAAGCTCTAGTTGTTTCTATGTGGTAAATGTGCATGGACTTTATGAAAGCAAAGAGGTCAGACCTCACCTGAGATCCAAGGACTTAACCAGGTTATCTGTGTGAAGGCCTGAGGAGAGCCTGGAGATATCTGTGAAGATGGAGTTGACAAGCATTGCCATAAAACCAAGATTAGGTGATTTTCAAAAGTCACTGACGTTGACATTTTGTAAGGAGGAAACCATCAAAAGTGTAAAACTATGTTTAAAAACGAAAAACTCTAAAATGTTTTATTATGCAGGAGATCACCTAAAGGTTTTACTGCGTTAGAAGCAGTAAATAATCAAATGGGTGTGATACGTCAATTGTAATTGGTTAGCAGCTCTCCCTCATGGATTTCAGGGTAATCTTGGAGGCAGCGCGTCCTGCTGGGCAGTAGCAAAGATAGTAGTAAAGGTTATAGAGCCTTTACTCAGTGGCATTGGCCATAGTTCCACACAATTTTGATTAAAATCTTGCCATTCTCACGTTCAAAACTTAGATTTATAAAAAAGCAAACGGAAAACAATATATAAGGAGAATTTAAAACAAGGAATATCTTCATAGTTTCATTACTTGTTTTGTCCAGGATTTGTGATTAATAATAGTGAATTCAGTGATACCCACATCAACACCTAATTGGATAATTTGTCTCTCATGTTGACAGCCTTCTGGCTGTTTATATAAATATTCAAAATCAGAAATTAGAAAACGTTTCTTTGGATAAAAGATTTCGTTATGAAAAAGACAGCATTTATGCAAGTTTTCTAGTATATGCAATGTTTCTGAGCTGGCCAAACATCTTGTAGTTTGTGTTTACAACGAGCGAAGAAGTAACATAGGAGGAAAATTGAGATGAAGGAGGAAAAAGAATATGGAAAGATGTTTTAAGGGAATAATTTACAGACTAGGTTCAGATCCCCAGCAATAATATTATATCCATGCTCTTTAAGCAGAAGTTATCTGTATCTCTTCTAGTGGAAACGTTCACATATATGGGAATTTAGAATATTCTAGGAAGAGACCAATACAAATATTTGAAGATGGCGTGAAAATGGAGAAGAGTTTATCTATTGCTGCCTAACACCCTAAAACGTAGCTGCTTAAAACAACATTTTTTTTAATCTCACCGTTTCTGCGGGTCAGAAATGCACACATAGCTTAGATGGTGTCTCTCCTTCTGAGCCTCTCCAGAGGCTGCAGTCAAGGTGGCAGCTTGGGCCACAGGTAACATCTCAAGGCTCAACTGGTGCAGGATGTGTCTTCAAGTTTACTTAATGGTTGTTGGCAGGACTCAGTCCCTCACAGGCTGTTGGACTGAGGGTCCCAGTTCCTCACTGGCTGTTGGCCAGAGCCCACCTTCAACCCTTTCTAACCTTTCCAACATGGTGGCTTGCTTCAACAAAGCCTGCAAGCTGAGAAGGCAAGAGAAAGAGAGAGTGCCAGCAAGAGACAGACACAGAAGTCAGCCTTTTAACCTAATCATGGAAGTGACATCCCATCACTTGCTGTATTTTCTTCCTAAGAGTCGATTCGCAAATCCTGCTCACACACAGAGGAGGTGATTACACAAGGGTGTGAACACCAGGAGACGGGCATCCATTGGGGGGTCCGTTTAGAAGCTGCCGACCATAGGAGGTTTTCACCACCTCCCTCAACATACAATAAATGCTACAGTCCCATGGCAAGTTAAAAGAATGTCTTTAAATGTTGTCTTTCTCATAAAGTTGAATCATTTCCCAAAACATCCATAGAAAGGGTATACAACATTAAGGATCAAAGTGTCACATCTCATTTCAAAATAAACTGTGAGAGAAAAGCAAGTACTGTTTTATGAGGTTGGATGTAATGTTCTTTTTGTTCCCAGAGGCTTATCTCTTTTTCTTGTTTTTCTCAAATTTGCTCGAATGGCCAGAATACTGTTCCTTTCATCAAAAGGAACTGGCTGATTTCATCATTTTATGTAAACAGGAGTATTAGGCACTTGCAAATGAGAAAACTCACTTGAGGAAAGATTAGCTCCACTTAAATTTCCATTCGTGTATTTGCCAGGTTTGAATCTTACCGTAGATACTTAAGCCACCAACAAAAATGTATTCCTCGTTGGTGCTAAAACCTTTCCATTCCTGGCTTCAAGTAGGAGATATGCTATAAACTCTGTCATGTAAATTACTTAATAAACAACACGTGTTTATTTCTTTACATGTTTCCATTTACTTCCTTATTAGCCAGCTTCTCCAGATGTACCCAGTGTGGTTATATACAGGATATGGTGTTCTCCAGCAAAGAAAAATAAAATTATGTTCTGCAAGGATAAAAAATACTGTGTAAGTGGGAAGGAACACAAATTTTGTTTTTCCTTTTTATGAATCTTTGGTTAAAGGACCGACAAAAAAAATATCCATCTAGTAAAGTAAACGAGCCCTACAAATGTGAAAACGACTGTGTCCAGCATAACCCTGGCTCACGTTGGCATGTCACGGCCGTTTCTTCTGCCGGCCCCAATGAGCTTCCTCTCTGCAGTTATAGATGAGGAATGGCAAAGAACCCAGTGCAGCCCTAGAGAGACGTGCGTGGAGGTCGCTAGCGAGCTGGGGAGTAGCACCAACAGGTTCTTCAAGCCTCCCTGTGTGAACGTGTTCCGGTGTGGTGGCTGTTGCAATGAAGAGAGCGTCATCTGCATGAACACGAGCACCTCGTATGTTTCCAAACAGGTATGAGGACATCAGCAAGCATGCCCTCTGCCAAGCCCTGTTGATGACAGTGTTGCCAGCTGCAACTAAGCTTGTTGCCAAGCACTGTACTAAGTCCTTAATGTGCCTCATCTCATTTAATCCCTGAAACACGCAGAAAGGGTGTCTTATCCTCCTTGGTAGATGAAAGAACTGAGGCTCAGAGAAGTAACTTATGGCAGAGCTGGGCTTCAAGGCCAGGTGTCTAAGAATCCAGAGCCTAAATTTTTATCAGTTATTTTCTCTTTGATGCTATAATAGCAAGAGTCAGGATATCACATGGGAGTTACTAGAACAGATGTTAAAAGGAATGAAGACAGCTGCACCGCCTTGTGTATTAATTAGGTTCTGTGTTGTTCCCATGGAGTGATTGAGTTTAATGAAGGGCGTGGGCTGGTTTAGGGTAAAGGAGGAAAGGATGCAGTCCCCAGAGCTATGACAAAAACAGGGAGCTGTTCCCACCCTTGGACTGAGGAGGTAAGGAGATGGAGCAGGTATGGGACCCAGAGAGAAGGTGGAGAAGAGGGCTACAGGACCGGGTGGAGTAATGGCAGCCACTGTCAACCCTTAACCTGGCAAGGAGTGGGAGGAGCGGGTGGAGGAGGCAAGAGGACCCACAGATGTCATCCACAGAGGTCAGCATCCTGGGACACAGAGCCCAGTAGGGAAGGAATGAGAGGATGGCCTCTCTGCAGGAGCAAACGGAGAATATGTAGCACAAAAGACCTTTGAAAATAATTCTGCAGTCTCCACGAAAGAAAGAATTCTTCCATTCCATCTTACAAAATCCTTTTTGCTCATTAGGCAAGTTTTTCTTTTTATTGCTACCATATTGTTGTGAAGTAAAATAATTATGGCACAGGAGAGCAATAATAACAAACGTAGGAAAACATACTGAAAATCTGTAAGTCAAACTACATTCTTTTTGATTCTATGTTGCAAAATCCTCCTGCATGTTGATATATTCATTTCATTATCATGTTTCCCTATGTAGTTTATTCTTCTGTCTACATATGCACAATATATATATAATGGTAGTACAATAAAATTACATATGCACCAATTATATCCATATTAGGCAATTATCTTAATTGGATGTAAAGAACAGAATGCTGATTTGTTTGGCAATAGGTTAACTTATTCTTAATTTTGTTCTCCCACTCCCCTAAAATACCCCTTAAGCTGTGGAGTTTCTTTTTCTAAATTCTTTTAGAGAATCTTGGACCTTGTAAATTCTGACCTCTACTATTTGACAAACAGGTCAGAAATAACAGAAGTATGGCTAAGCACCAACTGTCAGTAGAAACAAAGCATGTATAACGTACAAGGCTTTGGTTCATGACCATATTATTCCCCAGAGTATAGCTGAAAAATTTTGCAAGACGATGAAGTTTATGCAAAGTAAACACTGTAAAAACACTCTCTTACTTCTCATGGAAGTTCCATTGCATATTGAAAGGTCAGAATAAACACAACTTGAATGGACTGTTTCCACTTAATAGATAGTCGAGTACTTTATTTTGACTGCCCTACTCAACAAATGATCAGTTTTAAAGAATGCACTTCAGTGTATGTGTGCAGCAGTTTTTCTTTCCAAATATGCATATTTGAGCATTAAAAAAACTACCTCTCATCCCAAAGTTATGGGCTATTTGATGAAATATGTCTTAGAAACAAAGTGAATAAATGAATACTCTATGTAGCAAGGACTACATGAAATAGTGATTGAATGGACAGGGCATTAAAATCAAGTTCAAATTTATCTATATATCATAGAACAACTCTAGAAACAAAGTAATTGAAATTTTTCTAAATTCTACTTGCCAAGATCCCACATTGCTCCTTCTGGTCATAGCAATTTCATTCCAAAAAATATTAAGGTACATCCTTAAGACTATTTCCTCTGGCTCTAAAGTAGACTGCCTGGGTTCAAATTCCAACTCTTCCAATCAATAGTTATGTGGCCTTAGGCAAGTTATATAACCTCCCTGTACATCTGTTTCTTCACCTGTAGACAGGGAGTGAGGGTAATAAAAAATACACCCTATAATGTTGTTATAAGGGGTAAATGAATTAATTTAACAAGGCTTAGCATATAGAAACATAGAAAAATGATATTCATGTTACCTATAGTTAAGTGGTTGAGCATGATTATGTATGAGTCAGTCATTACTATGTTATGCTGCATATTAAATATATTAAAAGTCAGGGGCTTCAAACCACAAAGACTTACTTTATCGTCACTCACATATCTGAGAATTCGTTAGTTTAGAGTGGGCTCCATTGGGCTTGACTCCAAGCTACTGGTTGAGTCCAGGTCTGTTCCCTGGGTCTCTAATTCCTTGGATCAGCAAGCCTGCCAGATCGTGGTCCTCTTATGGCTACAGTATACGCATGACAAAACAAGCCCTACAGAGCATGCGCAGTTCAGATTAGTAGTTGTGTCCTGTCTGCTACCATCCTGTTGATTAAAGCAAGTCACATGGCCAACTCCAAAGTCAAAGAACAGGAAACTATGTTCTTTCAATGGAGGCAGTATGAGAAAAGATAAATAAATTGTTTTGAATAATAGTCTACTCACCATGGTCTCAAAGAAACCTCATAGGTATAATTTTAGTTTATCCTTACTATGTACAGTCAAATTTAAAGCAGGAGCAGGGACTAACTGTGTCAT